>JAQZBX010103248.1:0-11063 GCA_029593785.1 Cabassous unicinctus | reverse complement strand
GCGGGGTGGGCGGGTTGACCCCTGAGCTCTTCAGCAGGGTCAGCCTGGGGCTGCCTGCCAGCGGCCCCCGAGGCCTGCAGGAGCCTGTGCCTGCAGAGCTCCAGAACACAGAGGAGCGCAGCCCAGGGACAGCGCCTTCTGTCTGCTCGTGGCGCTGCTGCTTCCATGTCCATTGTCGGGCCACATCTCTTGTGATTTTTCCCTTTTTCGGAATGGACTCCAGGATGTCTCTTTTTACTGTGTTTTGTTGGAAGGTAAGCACCCTGCTCTTAGCATTGCTCGTGATTATATTAGGACACCCACAGACACTCGTACCATAACTGCTGGTGTCCAGCCGAGCACCTGCTCTGGATTCCCCTAGGGAAAGGCATGGGGTTGATAGGCTTGTTGGCTTTCTCCCTTCTCTCCCTTACCTTCCCCATTCTTCCACGATTTTCCTCTGAGGACCTGCAAGCCCTCTTTTTCCATCTCTCATGTCCTCCTTTTGTGACAACAATTAGATTTATTAGCAGTCTCGCTTCTCTGTCCTTAATCGTCTTCAGTGCTGCTCTTTGTAAATGACACCACCAGCCCTATAAGCCATGAGCCTCCCCGCACCTTCCCCACTGGCCAGGCCCCATTCCGAGCTCTGTCTCGTGCCGTCCTCGCAGTGATGCTCTGAGAGGTGTCTCACATCACGCCTGGGAGACGGGAGAAGCTGAGGCACTGTGAGGTTAAATGACTTGCCCATTGCCTAAGTGGACTCTCTGTTCATGCCCTTGTTTCGTATTAGCTCTAGAGTGCCTGTTAATTCTGTTGGTTATCATCAGTGACACCCTCCCCGCTCCAAGAACTCACTCTCTTACTGAATCCTTGGGCTTCAGGATAATCCTTACAAGTTCTCTCTTCAAAGAGGGCGCTGGAGGGAGGCAGTGACTGGGAGGTGGCTGGGAAGGCCCACCAGTTGCCATCCCACATGCTCAAAGACTTGGCCCTGTCCCGGGATCCACAGAGGAGTGGATGAACGTGGACCTGAACCTGAGCTTCTTGTGTTCGCCTTGAAAGTGCCCTAAGGACTCACAGCAGTGGCTTTGGTTTGTTTGAGGAATACAGTATTGTGGAGGACGGGAGAGCTTGGTCTGAAATCAACGTTCATCTCACTTGCAACAGCTCCTCCCTGCACGAAGGGGACTAAGCAGACATGGTGCCTTCAGCTCCTCCAAAGCACAGACTCCTGGGTGTGAGGTCCCGGTACCCAGAGGCGAGGATGTCGATGGGAGCTGTTCTCTTCTGGTATTAAAGGGAAAACCATCATCCTGTTGCAGAGGCTGCTCATGGCCTCCTAATTGCTAAGCCCCGTGGGCCTGTTGTTTGCTTGCTCTGCTGTGATGAAATCTTCCAGAAACTCCTTCCTTGACCCTCCTGTCCCTCGACTTCCCTAGCACCACACAGTCTGAGGTCTACTTGATCTTCCAATAATTTTTTCTATTAGTCTTTTATAAAGATGTCTGATGACTTTACTTGGGTCTTTGGGATTAAATCTGAGCTCCTCATCATGGCTCAAAATTCTGTCATGAGCTGGCCCTTCTTGCTGCTTCTCTCTTTTGAGCTCTTCCCTTGACATTCACATCCCAGCAACACCAAACTGCCTGGGGTTTCCTGCACACACCGAACTCTTTTGTGCTTCTGAACCTTTCTCTGCCCTGTCCTGGAGGCCCTGAATGCCTTCTTTGCCAGCCCTTCCTTTGCCCAGGTGCCTCCCAAGGCCTTTGAAGCTCAGCTCAGGCACCACCTGCCTTCCTGGCCCCAGTGGAGTGAGTCCAGGGCCTCCCCTGTGCTCCTGAGTGTGCGTCTGTGCCTGTCCCTGGCCCCAGACTGAGGGCCTTGGAGGGGTGGAACCCTGCAGGTGCCAGGTGCACCTGGCCCTTCGTAGGCTCTCACTAAAGGCCACCTGGGGGCGATAGGTATTGCCCCCTTTAGAGAAGAAGACACCGAGGCTCGGGGAGGCAAAGTGGTTTGCGTCGGTTCCTGGGGCAGAGCAATGGACAGAGCGCCCAGGTCTGGGCTTTTCTCTCCACCAATCCTGCAGTCTTTGCCTTCCTACCTGGGGAAGCAGAAGAGAACACAGGGACCTCACTGCTCTGGGTCACGAGGTTCTGACGGACACACGGATACGAAGGGCTGGAGAGCACCAAGGAGTGAATCCCAGGCTCGCGTGGGTCGGGCGATGGCAAAGAAGGGCCCTGGAGGGGGTGCTGCCCAAATGAGTCTGGAAGGGCGGGGTCCCCCATCCTGCCCCCTCTGTGGGCTCCTTTCTCTTTTATGGTAGCATGAAGCAGGGGGAGCAACCCAGAGGGCTGCTGACGTCATCGTCAGCCTCAAACCCCCCCCACTGGCTCCTCTGTGCAGTGGGGCAAACTGGGACAAATCAGGCCCTTCGGATTCAGGAACTCTGGGCTGACCGAAGCTGCTCGGTCTCACCATGGCAGAAGAAGCCGGCGCAGCCCGGGAAGCAGGCACTTGCTCTTTTGATCTGAGCCTTGTGCCCGGCGCCATATCCTTCCAATTCCACTCCAGTTCTTTCCCACCTTGTGGTCGCAAAAATGTTCACATCCTGTGGGCTTATCTCCTTCGCTCTTTATTTCAATCACTTCTGAAACTCCAAGAATGTTATTGATTGAGCCCCATTCTTGCCGAGGGAGCAATGCCTGGTGCCTCCTATTGAGTTCACACGTTGTCTTTCTGCTTCCTGAGACAGGGATTTCTAAAAAAATAGAATTATGTGTATATTTTTTTAAACCTCTAACCAAATGCATGCTGTGGTTATTACCAACCTTAGTCTCTCTCCTCCGGGTGTGGGGTTGTCCTTTTGATGACCTTGGCCCATCGGGGTCACCCAAAACTAAATCACAGGCACAGGCCTGGAGGCATGAGGGTGCTTGGCATTCCAGCCCAGATCCAGGAGGGGTGGGTGTGCAGGGCAGGAAGAGGAGAGCAGACCATGGCAGACATTGTCCGCCGGGAAGGAGTCCTTACCCTGAAGGAGCTGAGGATCCCATCACAGGGCTGTGACCCTTAGTCCTGTGAGAGCCGCTCGTTTGTACTTTTCAGTGGGGATGCACCCAGAACTCACCCATAACTGTGCTTCCTCCTGGAACATGCAGGGCAGCTGGGAAATTCCAGACCAAAAGAAAATTCTCTGGCAAGCGGGGTGCAGAGACAGCCCCGGGTACTAGAGCCTGAGGAAGGCCACGGGGTTGTGTCTGTCCCTTCACAACCGGGCAGTAGGACCTCTATGCACAGCCCCAGGCCCCTGTGTTGGTATTGATAGAATCCTTTCGGTTTTCAGTGACGGAAGCAATACTTAACTGGCTTGAGAACGTGGAAAGGAATTTAAGGGCTCTCAGAACCAAAAAGCCCAGAAGTAGAGCTTCCCTAGGGGACCACGGGGTCCAGGAATCCAAGCACTGGGCACTTTTTCTCCATTTCTCCTTTGCTTGTTGCCTGCACCTGTCCCCAGAGCTGGGGCAGGGCCATTTAGCCTTCAACCAGAGTGGGAGAAAGACTCTTTCTCCATCGTCTCCACCTTGGGAAACCTCACAGACAGAGCTTTACCGGTCTGGGGGCAGTCATCTGTCCATGTCTGGACCAGTGGTTGCAGCTGGGGTATCAGTACTGAAATGTACCCAGCCCGAGGCACGTGCTCACTCCTGTGACTCTGTCACCAGAAATGGGGAGGGATGGGAGGCAGACAGATGAAAGCTACGGACCCTCCACCTGGAGAAACACGCGCAGATGCAAACATCTTCTGCATGTCGTTCCCAAAGCGGATCCAAGCCCAGATCAAGAATCCTGCCTGTGAGATTCTTGCACACGGCACGCCCAGGGCTCGCTCGGCCGCGGGGTGGCTCCTGCTCTCAGCCTTCTCCTGCCTTTGCCTTCCAGGCCAACGAGATGCTGTTCTGCGGGCGGAAGCTCACTGCTCAGGAAGCGTGCAGCCGGGGCCTCGTGTCGCAGGTCTTCTGGCCGACCACCTTCAGCCAAGAAGTCATGCTGCGCGTCAAGGAGATGGCGTCCTGCAGCGCCGTGGTGAGTCCCTGTCTTCTGTGTGCTTCTCCTTCCAGGGGACCCATTTTACAAATAAGGACGAGGAGGCCCAAAGGGACTGACTTGTCCAGGGTCGTGCAGGTAGTGACAGGGCCTGTGTGAGTTAACTATTGAGTGTTTGAATCCAGAGGGACAATGTCAGCACCATTAGCTACTCCCCACCATCTCCAGCTGGAGGTTCAGACTTTGTACGTGGTGCTTTCAACTCCTCCAAAGCACAGACTCCTGGGTGTGAAGTCCTGGTACCCAGAGGTGAGGATGTAGATCGTAGGTATTCTCTTCTAGTATTAAAGGGAAAAAAATAGCCATCATTCTGTTGCAGAGGATGCTCATCACCTCCTAATTGTTAAGCCCAGTGGGCCTGTTGTTTGGTAAAAATAAAAAATTTCTAAACACCCGCAAAAACCCAAAACTTCTACAGTTTTCAAGAAGCAAAAGCAAATAAAAACCAAGGCTATTAAACCAGCACGGAGGAAGCTGGAGCAAGCAGTACGTGCTGTCCTTGTGTTTGATTTCCTCTGTCCACTGAGTGCTTGGCACATTTAAGCATCACCACCTCACTCTGAAGACACACTGAAAACCAAGCATGCGAACAAACAGCATCTCTGTCGCAGCACCAGTTTCTAATTGTAAATTTTATCTCATACATGTCATTCTGAGCACAGTATGGAAATATCCTGTTGAAAGAGGGGGAAAGGTAGGTTCTGGAACTACAGGGCTGCTTCCAGAGATGAGAAAGGCATTGGGAGAATAACACCCAGGGGTCTCCTTCTGTGCTTCAGAGCCAGGGAGGTGCAGGGTGGGATCTGTCAGGCCAGACCTTTGACTGTCCCTTCCGGGTCCCCTTCCCTACTCTCCCACCCCTAGCAGTCATGATCCTCCGGATTCTCTTCCACTTGTTAGCCATTTCTTTAGCACCTATTGTATGTGGGCCCCGCTCCCTGGAGGCTTAAAACTGAAGGTGATGAATACGTCTTAGAGACCAAGCACTTTCCTCGTCTCTCTGTGGATTCTCCTTTAATCTTCCTAATAACTAGGCTGACCAGCTCGTCCTAGTTTGCCTAGGACTCTCCTGGTGTTAGCTCAGAATAGCCCAGGAACCCCCTTAGTCCCAGGCAAATGGAGGTGGCTGATCATGCTGGGGTCAGCTTCACAGAGAGGCAGCTAGAAATTCCAAGCCAGGAAACAGTGTGAATGAGGGCCCCGGAGACGGAAAATCCCTGGGGAGTTGGGCAGTGGCTCCTGGCCTGTCTGGGCACGTGCAGAGGGTGTACGAGGGGAAAGAAGAAAGAAAGTAAGGGGGTAGGCAGGCCTCGAAGCTACCTTGATGAGTGTGGTCTCTTTCTGTGGGCAATGTAGAGAGATCCAGGTGGAAACAGCTGATAGAGAAAAGCCAGGGAACTGAGGGGACACCTGGGGGGCACAGACCCTTAGGAGAGGCCGGCAGACCAGGAATCCTGCAAGGAAGTCTCCCTCCCATCAGCAGTTAGGAATTCAGAAGCTTTGAGGAGCTTTGCCTGAGAAGGAATCTTCTCTAAAAAGTGAAGCCCACAGCACTCTGGGAGATGGTATCAGAGGAGACTCGCGGGGAGAGAGGCGTTCTCTGTCTACCAGCCCATCATCCTTCACCCTTCAGCCTCCAGCCCAAGCAGAGGGATAAGGTCATGGCCCTTTGCCAGCCTGCGTGAGCAAGGAGTTCTGGTCTTGCTTTGATCAGTACAAGAGCACCTTGGGAGAGCATTAACTTCAGCCTTGACGTCAGCAGCAGTTGGTAGAGGCCGGTGGAAGGATGTGTGAAGGCCTCATCTCCAAACTGCAGGGAGATTACTGCTCAAAGAGCTTGTTGTCCAATGGTGGTGGTGGTGGCATTGTTTTCATTAATTTCTATTGTTACTACAAGTATTGTTACTGTTATTGCTGAAAGTATTGTTACTACAATACTATTATTACTATTATTACTCACCACAATGCTTGCTACTATTATTACTGCTGGTCTTTACTGAGCCTGAACAAGGGGCATTGCTGCTGGGGTGGGCCGTATAGCTCCTTTCATCAGCTCCTGCTGTGTCCCCAGCGATCCTTGAGTTAAGTATCATTAATCCTGTTTGATAGTATTGGAACTGGGGTGTATAGCGTGAGGTTAAAGCCATGTTTCCCAAACCTTTTCATGGCACCCGTAGAAAATGATACTGTATTGTTGTCACCCTTGGGTAAGGGACAAGTCTTTTGCAGCCATCACAGGGACTGAAGGCTTTGCTGGGATCCACGAACGGCCTTGCTGGGGTCACAGGCTGGGAAGCTCTGAGCTCAAGGAGGCAGTCTCCTACAGCTTTGAACATCGAAAGGTTAACTGAGGCCTCAGGGGCTAGTACATTGTTCTGGAACAAAGTCCAGATGACAAGACCTGTCCATTTCCCTTCAGGTGTTGGAGGAGTCGAAATGCCTCGTTCGAAGCTTCCTGAAATCGGTACTTGAAGACGTGAACGAGAAAGAATGTCTCATGCTCAAGCAGCTCTGGAGCTCCTCCAAAGGCCTGGATTCCCTGTTCAGCTACCTGCAGGACAAAATATATGAAGTCTGAAGGGCCCTAGCTCACCTGCCCCCTTGCAGGAGGGCACCTGACTTTCCAGCTTTGCCCGTGTTTCAGAAATGGGAGCACAGGGTATACCCCGGCCAAGAGGCTTGTCCAGGTGTCTCTTCATACCTACAGTTGTGTCCATTTCCTCGTGTCCTTTGGTTGCTCCTCACTGGTTTGGTTTTGTGTAATAGATGGGTAACACAGCATATGTGGCCTCCCCTACTTCCCTGCCCCCACTGGCCAGAGAACTATCGAGGGCTAATCTTCCCAGGCCTCTGCCACGTCCCCTGTCCTTTCCCCACTTGCTGAAATGCACCATCGTGGTCCAGGAAGGGAAAGACCAATTTCCTCCCTCCTCCTGACTCAGGCTGCGTCTACACAGTGCCTCCGATTTGGAGATGTGGCCACCGTGGCCCTCTCTGGTGATGTATGCATCGTGTGACGGAGGATGGTCAGTCTTAGGGCATTTCCAGACTGATAAGCCAAACAATTGTGTAGACCCTGCCTCAGTCTCCTCTCTGATGCAAATCTGTGTGACTTTTAGGGCTTGGTCTTAAAACCCAATTGAGTGATTTACAAACCCAGATATTGTACATTTAGAAATGTTTTGTTAAATATATATTTTTAAAACAATGTAAGTGGAAATTCTGATAATTTATGTGTATTATATGTAAAGCTAGTTTTGCAAAAACATGAACTACTAGGAAAAAAGTTTTTCTTTAATCAGACTTATTTAATTTATTTATTTTGTGTTTATGTATTACGATGTCTGTTGTTCACACAGATATTATTTTCATACTGCCCTGGACCAAATCCCATACAAGGTTCATGCCGTTTGGTGCATTCTAGCAATGAGCCATGTAGAAATAAAATTCAGATAGATGAAAACAGGATTTCTGTGGGTAAAAGAAACAGCTCTGCACCAGATCCTCTATGTGTAAAATGGTTCTCAGCTGTAATAATACAATCCTAGTTCTTTAGGCTTGTCCTTGGGTGAAATCCTGGAAGAGGGTTCTTCTTGTTTGCTGCCTTTTAGGAGATAAAGGGACCTCCCAGCCTGTATGGTACTGAAACATACCCAGTTCCTAATTACTTGATGTCAGAAAGCGGTGAGGAATAGGGCCCAGTCTAGGGATTGCATATTGTCTCGAGTCAGACTTATTTGTTTGGGGCAAATGACTGGACTTGGACTTGAGTCCATTTCTTCCATGTGGTGGTGATTCCTGGTTTGGGCCTTCCAGGGAGGTGGAGAAGAGTTCCTACTCTGTCAAGCTGTCATCAGAAGGACTGAATCTTTTTGTCTCCCAAAGCTAAGATGATCCATCCTTTTTCTAGTTGTTGACTGCCACAGGGAAGCTGTAGGGGGTTTCTAGCAGCTGTATTTAGACCATCAGACCAAAGTCCATGGACCAGCTACGGGAAAGAGGGTTTTTGGTTTGCTTTTTGGATGGTGAGGAGAGAGGTCAACATCAAAGACAGAACCGAGAAATGAGCCTCATGTTCTATACATGAGGCTTAAACTAGCTATGAGTTAAACACCCAGATAAAGTTTGATTCTTGAGATGGCAGGATTTCCCAATTCCATTGTAACCTCTGTCTAGTCTCACAGGTCCTTTGCTATCCCCTTCCCTGTCCCTTAGTTGGTCACTAGCCTCTCTGGACCCTTGGAGATGGTTGAATGGAACAGTTACAGTTGGGCAGAGCTGGGGAAGACGAGGTGGGCTAAGAAGCAGAAGGGCCTTTGCTACTTTCTTTGGTCTTTTATCCTCTCCTCAAGGTGACCAGATGCACTGGACAGAGCAGGTGGAGGGGCTTCACAGCCCTGAGCTTTGTGCTTTAAAAAACTGGTTGAGTACCTACGCTGGAGCTACAGGCACAGTCCCTTAAACAGGTACTAGGTACTCTGAAGTTTATTTGGACTCTTGATATTAAATATGGATGGCCTTTTTCCCTTTTAGAAAACCTCTCTCCCTTTGCATTTCCCCATGACTTCATGAGGGTTTGGGAGGAGAGGAAGCTTCTTGCCTTCTCCTCCCGTCTGGTGTCATCTGGGGTCAGAAGGGGATGGCCACCTTGGCCAAACCCAGCCAGAAGAAGATGGAATTGAAGTCCTGTGTACCCTCCCCTTCAACCACATAATGTCCTGTAGGAACTTCAGACCTAGCCTATAGAGCATACTATAGGAAAATATCTGTTTTTGCCCAAATTTCTATTGTTAAATCCCCTGGGTTTTTGCTCTTCCTTTGAGAAAGCAAATGTATGCATTTCCAGAAGCCCTCACTTGAACCTTCATTCTGCTGTGCTGTGGCAGATAATGTCTTCACCATTACTAAATCTTCTAAAGACAGAGCCTCTTGCTTTCCATTTAACTCCTGATCAGGACTGCTTCATCCACCATCTGTAAAGGCAGTGTTAGGATTCTCCGTGCAAACAGAAGGGGATATTTGGGAATTCCTTTTGATCAATGCTTATCCTCCCACCTGGAAGAACCAGAAATGTTTCACTTTGAAATCCATCAAGTCCCAACTTCAAAACATTTCCAGGATCTCTGATGACTGAGGTGGGAATTGGAACCATTTATAAGGTGGAATTCATGCCATTTATTTGTAGGTCCTAGGTTTACCAGGAGGTGTTTTAAAAGACATCTGTATTTTGGTTGTTTCCAAGCAGTCAATTCAATAAGGATGTTCCACCAATTTGGCAAAAGCTGGCGAAGTCTCTTAAATTCAGGGGACACTGAACCATGAATTTTTTCACCTTCTAGGTATTTGTGAGAACGTGCAGAAGAAACCCAGGTAGCGCAAATTGCCCTGGGATAGAAAACACTGGACCTGTTGGGCCAAGCCTTATCCTAGTAGTTTTCTTGAGGCAGGGCTCAAACTTCCATCCATCGTGGAAGTGTCTACCCCAGCCCCCCTCCATCCCTCCATGGGATCCTCTCTCCCCTCTCTTCACTGCTTTGGCCCACCCCCACGCCCTGGGTTGGATGTTGTGGGCATGTCTGTCACTCCCTAGAGCCTTAGGGCACCAAGGAGGAATTGTGGCTGGTTCCAGAATTTCCTTGGAGGTTGAAAGAACGACCGACCATGGGTGGAAAGTTGAGGGCATCTCTTTGAACAAGGAAACTTCTCCAGGCAATCTGCTCCCTGCCACCCTGTTAGCCACTGGTCAGAACCCGCCTTCCCTCTGTGTGCCAAGCCTGACGATGCTTAGCCCCCAGCCTCTTGCAGTGGAGCAGTCTGTTAGCAGCCCTGGTCCAGGAGGATATTTTACAGAACTTTGTTAAGGTGGTTGAGCCCGCTTCATCCTTGGGAAGCTGCAGCTTTTCACCAGTCCCCCTGAATCTCCCTTCCTGCTTTGGAATAATGCCTTTGAGTAAAAACCATCAATATTACCTGAGAAGAAATGAAATTGGATAACTGTGAGAAAGGTAGTAGAGAATCGACTTAAAATGTTATTTTTGTTCAGTACAGATTAAGCTAGGAATTGTTCTTTCTGAAGCATGAAAATATGTTTTTCCCATATGGAGTTTAGTATGAGGATGGAAAACTGATATCAAATTGGACTTTTAGCAATGCACCTGTATCTCTGAATGTCCACATTTAAAAATAGCTTTGACTGAATGCTGAATTGCATTTCCCTTTATTAATTGTTGGTTTTAAAAAGTTTGTAAACTTTTTAAATTTGAAATTTAGTCACATTCATGCCATTTTACAATCTCATTTCTGTGAAAATTTTTTTAACGAAGAGGAACAAATAGGAACATCTTCAAATCTTCCTAATTGAATATTTAAAATGTAGAATTGCTTTTCTTCTATGTTTCTGTATTCAGATACTTCGATCTGTTGTATATATTAGTCTAGATACTCTCACTAATATACACAGTATTTAAGACTCTAAATGAGATTTCTTAAGTATTTTATTTTATTCTCTATAAATGGTTTTGTATAATCTTTAAAAATCTACACTTTGCCTTTGTAGATATTCAAGGGAAACTGTTTGGGGGTTGTCTTGCATGTATATTTTTGTTGTAGATAAGTGTTGCTTAGTTATTTCTGCAAATTTTCAGTTGAAATGCTTACAGACTTTAATACAGTATATATTTTCGGAATATAAACTTTTATATTTCTGTGGTAAATTAGGATATGCGTTTTAGGCAATCTTTTCCATTAATACCACTTGTTCTTTCCAACAATGGCATACTGGTTTGGTGCCAATAGTTTTCTTTTTTTTCCGTTAGAATCTAATGCTCTTATAAGAGAGCAAGTTAATTTTCTTTTTTTTAAAGTAATTGAGTTTGAAGTATAATTTGAAAATATATTGAATTTGTGAATAAGCCTTACCATTAGGATCAGTAAAATTTTCAACCTTTGCAACTACATGTGTATTTTGAGATCTC
>JAQZBX010103247.1:0-11074 GCA_029593785.1 Cabassous unicinctus | reverse complement strand
ATTTATTTATCCCCCCCTTGCTGCTTGTGCTTGCTGTGTCCATTCACTGTGTGTCTTCTCCGTGTCTGCTTATCTCCCCCTTGCTGTGAGGTCCCGCTGCATTAGCCCCTCGCGCCGCGCAGGCCGGCCTGCCCTCACAAGGAGGCCCCGGGACGCGAACCCGGGGCCTCACACATGGTAAACGGGGGAGGGGGGGGGCTCTATCAGTTGAGCCACACCCACTTCCTGTTGTGAGGGCTTGCTGCATCAGCCCACTAGGCTGCGCGGGCCGGCCTGCCCTTACAAGGAGGCCCCGGGAAGCGAACCCGGGGCCTCCCATATGGTAAATGGGGGCTCTATCAACTGAGCCACTCCCGCTTCCCTCTCTCCATTCTTTAAACTCATCTCATTTTTTGTCTCTTGCTCCCCATTCTTTTCATTCTCTCAGTCTGCTCAGACAGACAAATGTACTCCTGAGTATGGGTGGCAATATTTTTTACCTCTTGACCATCCCAGGTATTTGCTTAGTAATTTAAAAGAGCTTTTTTCAAAATTTTGGTCTCAGAACCCCTTTACAAAATGATGAAGGACCCCAAAGAGCTCTTGTTTATGTTAGTTATATTTATTAATATGCACTGTATTAGAAATAAAAACAGAAAAATCTAAAAATTATTTATTTTTAGATAACAGCAATAAACCAATTATTATATGTTAACATAAATAATATTTTTATTTAAAAATAAGTATATTTTCTAAGACAAAAATATTCATTGAGAAGAGTGGCCTTTTTTTATGTTTTTAACAGATTTCTTTAATGTCTAGCTTAATAGAAGTCACCTGAGTTCTCACAGCTGCTTCTGCATTCAGTCTGTTGTGATATCACATGTCATATAGCCACTGGAAAACACCACTTTACACTCATGAGAGAATAAGAATAAAAAAGTCAAATGACCTGTCAGTATTACAATGAAAGTTTTAACCTTGTAGACCCCAAAAGGGATTTCAGAAACCCTCAGGGGCCACAGACCATACTTTGAGAACTACTGATCTAAATAAATCTTTAATTGTGGTAAAATTTCTAGATGTTTTGAAAATTCTGTCAAGAAGTTCTCCAACTTGGCCTCCTCCATCATGCAGAGGAGACAGGGCTGTGTCCTCTGGTCAGTCAGGCCTCCTCTCTCCTGTTCTCAGGCTCTGTCCCTTCCTGCTGATGGTTAGAATTTCACCTGAGCCCTAGGGTGGACTGATTCAAGTTTAGCTCTTCAGTAAAAGCGAAAGAGGCTGCCCTGTTCTACCTCAGGTATAACTGTGGTCCTATGTCTACCCTATCCTGTACCCCAAGTCTAGGAAAAAAATATGGTTGATGGCTCAGAGCTCTGGACTACCTGCATTATGTCTCTCTCACCTGCAGCTGGAGCAGGGTTTGGAGGGGGAGGGTCTTAGTTTAGGACCTAGGGTTCTTTGAAGCATATCAGATGGTGCTCCTGCTCCATCCCCTTCTCTTCCAGAGTGGCCCATAGAAACATTGAAGCTGGTTGGCTCAATGAAATACTAATCTAATACTTTATTTGTACATTTGAACACAAAAACCTGATTTCCATGAACTTGTTGTTGAATACGCAGCAGATTGCCTGTGTAGTAAATTTTATTCAATTATGTCACTAAACTGTGTCTCTTATTGTTCATGTCACCTAGTCATTCCTTGAAACTTAAAAACATCTGAGAAAACATATTTCCCATAATGCTTTCCTGTCTCTTCCCTTTTTAAATTCCCCCACGAGTTAATTCCTCCCCAGTCAAATTTGAGATTGACCCAATTGATGAGCTTCTACTATGCCTTACACTGTGCTAAAAATAAATAAATAAATAAAATTCAAAAAATTTTTAAGGTAGAAAAGCAGTGGTGTCAGTGATTTGATATTCTTTAAGATGCTCAAAATATTTTAACTATAAATAGATGACCTAACTCAACTGATTTTTAATCACTTCTGGAACTGATCAAATAGGGTAGAAAAATTACTGGGGATATTATTTAGAAGTACCAGTCACCAATCTGAAGCTGTCCAAGCACCATGCTTAGAGTCATTAAAATGGAGTTGTATCTGAATGGTAGCTAGGATTTTTGAGCACTCATTACATACTGGGCACTGTGCTAAGTGCTTTATACACACTATGTCATTTAATCCCCAAGACAGCCCCAGCAGAAACCAAGTTAAGAATTGGTGGAGCAAGGATTTGAACACAAAATGGGCTGGTTTTAAAACCTACAGTCATAACCAGTTTCAGCATGCAATGGGTACCCCAACAATGAAAAGGTTTTCTTGCCTCTTACAACAATATTTGTTTCCGTTATGTAGATGGGTACCAAGACATTTGACCAAGATATTGAAATCAATAGTTTCATGTTGAGATAGTTACACTAAAGGGGGAAATATGTATTTAAATGGATAAATATTACAAGTACATATTTTCAAAGGTTTATTAACAAAGGACAGATGAGACATAATACTTGCCTTCAAAGATTTTTAAAAAGTGGCATATGAAAATGAGATCAAAGTATTCTGTATGATTTCTGAGGGCAAAACTAGACCACAGGGTTGATGTTACCAGGAGGAAAGTTTCAAGACCTTGTGATAATTTGCACTGTCCAAACTTGGCCTTGGCCACTTCACCAACAAGAGCTCTGTTCTGGCCATATTCTAGCAGAGACTGAGTTCAGGGATGTCAACAAATGAATTCCTATGTGGGAGGGAGTTTGTACTGAGACATCTAAAACTGCTTCCAGTTCCAAGATCACATGCTTTTTAGTGTCCTCTATCCTATAGAAGAGATGTGTTCTTGAAAATGGGGCCATAAAGTCAATTATTTTTAAATTGAAACATAATTATACTATTGACTTCTGTAGTAAAAATGCAGCTACATTAGTGTAGAAGAAACTGCCTCGTCCCAGAAACAAAATGAAAATCCTGTGTAAGACTATAGCACATCTTTAATTTTATTAATAAAAAAGATAAATTCAGACTGGAACAATAATCATACTCAAAATAAAATCAGTACTAAAATTACATTTGGTAGGGTCTAAGTTTTTCCTCAGTATGTATCTACTCAAGTAAAGTTTCTCTTTTAAAATCCTAGTCAAGACAAAGCTAATTGGGGGCTGTTAGCACACTAAGATGTATCTAGGCTGTTGATTTGATATTGTAGTCAATACCTGGGCTTAATTTCCCACTTGTGAGGTTGCAAACATATTACCATAATTCCCCTTTCCTTAAGTATGAATTTCCAGAGAGTGATCATGATTTAAACAAGATGACGTATATATTATTCAACCACTGGAGGTTGAAGGGCTCAGAATGGAGATGAGAATGAGGCCTTAGAGACTGCAAAAATATAAGTTCCAGAACCAGGAATTAAAGGCACTACCTGGAGGTTGGCATGGTGGCCTGGGTGGGAACTCCACAGCATGTTTGATTACAATTTTAAGATTACTTGCTCCACCTGCACAGGTACTCCTGTTCAGGCCATTCAGTTTTTATCACTGCTTCCCTTTGAGTTTGTGCCTGCCCCTCTAGCACTCATCCACTAGAAGGGGCCGAGCTTCAAAAAAGCAGAGGTGCCCATTGCGGAGAATGAAACTTTGTCATGCCAGACGACCTGTCCTGTAAATGAGGAGGACTGTCGGGATGACTCTGAGGCCTATTCATCTGTAATATTCTGGGACTCAAGAAGGAGCAGATAATCCTATAGTTTACGGCTTCCAGATGATTCTTTGGGCTGGTTTATCACTCTAAATTTTCTTTCATTCCATGTGTCTATCCTTACCCCTCCCATTCTGGCATTTCTTCGATTGTGGCCAGCAGAAAGTTCAATTCTCTTTATGAGTTCCTGCCAGTATTTTTAGTTAATCTTTTCTTGGGCAGATGTCAGTAAATTGAAATTTGTGTATGTATTGACTTATTTTCCAATAATTGTTATATTTTATTGTTCCCACAATCAGAGGCTTTTATATTGATCTCTCCAAAATGGTCAATAAATGATCTACCAAAAGGAACAAATGACAGGTGCTTAATGGCTCTCCCACAAAGTCAAATATTTTCAGTGATTAGATTAGGAAAGACTCTCTTTAATCGCCCTAGCCAAGGCCACAATGAGCTTAGGAAACTTCAGCTAATCATATTCATAAGTAACTGTTCTATAAAGATTTTAGCTGTATTAACTTTCTGTGACATTTCTAATAACGACTCTGCAAGGATTAGGAAGAAACTTTTCCAAACTATACTCTTTTACAAAGGTCAGATTGCAAAAGAATATTTAACTGACACTTAGTACTTAATCATTTGAAAGGGAAAAAAAGGTACAATTTTACTTCAACCTCTTAAAGTACATTTCCAATTATCAACAAAGAACAATCAGTAGGAAGTAAAAATCATTTTAGTTGAACAGTTGTTTTTGAAACCCAGGAAATGGAGAATTTAATGGTAAGTTTGGTTCTGCAAGAGATATTTTAGAATTCATCTGGGCTGATAGAAGCAAAGACAAGTTTCATCTAGAGGAAGACGAATAAAGACAAGAGAAGACATTCAAAGAGCAGTAACAGATGATAACACCTTCCTTTATTGCTTTGTTTTAGGTGAAAGCTCGCTTGATAAAGATGGGACATCTTAATTCAATGAACATATTTCTTAGACAAGAAATTGACCGAATGCAAAAAGTCATCACAAGACTTCGCCAAAGCCTGAGTGATCTAAAATTGGCCATTGAAGGAACAATCATTATGAGTGAGGTGAGCTGTTATTATCTCAATAGCCATTTCCATTTTTTGTTGATTTTACATATTCACATATCTTACTTTTATCTTCTACAGAACTTGAGAGATGCCCTGGACAACATGTATGATGCTCGTATACCTCAGATCTGGAAAAGAGTGTCCTGGGATTCGTCTACCCTGGGCTTCTGGTTTACTGAGCTTTTGGAGAGAAATGCTCAGTTTTCTACTTGGATATTTGAAGGGAGACCAAATGTGTTTTGGATGACTGGTTTCTTTAATCCCCAAGGTATGTATTCATAGGAGAGTGGGAGTAGTCGTGGAACAGTGTTGTAGGAGAAGTGTATACTACATTAAACAACATGAAGGAACAAACTTGTTGGGTCAAGGAAATATGTTTTCAAAGGTTGGAGAACCCAGATAACCCTTCTGTATTTGTTTTTACAAATTCAGTCTGAAAGTTTTCCTACCATATTCCTTCTATAATATCGTGACAAAACCTTCCCTTTTCCTTCTCACCTACTTCAGAAAGACATCAGTGTGTGATTAGGACACATGAAATAGTAAAAAGTTTTCTCTCAAACCTTAGTTTTTAAATGTTTGTGAAAATGACAAAAATGAAGTATCAAAAAATGCAGAAATTGTTGTTGGAGTTCAGGAAATTAGATTGATTTAAAAAAATGATTATGTGGTAAAAGTTGTATTCAGTGAGCTTTGAGCGTCTTTCCCCACCTCCAGTTTCTTTTTTTTCTGAAAGAATTCTTTGTGATTTGGCTTCAGTTTTTCCTCCATTCTGGAAATATTTTCTGAGAAAGTTACTGGCTTGATACCATACAGTTCATAAGGTCCAGAAATGCAACTTTTTGTCTTACTACAACACAGTTGTACTTCAAGTATTTGGCTGAAATAAAAAGATGCAGAATTCCTTACAGTTGAGTACCTTGTAGCTCCAATTGTAATACAAACTAAAAACATTCAAGTCTGTGGTTTAGAATGAATTACCACTACTCACAGCAATATGGTTGAATCTCATAAAATAATGTTGAGTGAAGGATCCAAAAAGAAAACATTACCATACTGAATGATTCCATGGTTCCATTTACGCAAAGTATAAAAATAGGCAAAATGGATCTATGGTGTTAAAAATCAGATAGTAGCAACCCTTGAGGGGGGCAGTGATTGGAAGAGGAGAATTCTGGGGGTCTGGGAATGTTCCTTTTCTTTATCTGGATATTGGTGACATGGCTGTATTCTCTTATGAAAATTCATCAAGCTGTACATTTATGACCTGTGTACTTTTCTTTGTGTCATACTGCAGTAAATAGTTTACTTTAAAAATATACTTTTAATCATCTTCCATATACATACATTCCTTCACTTTACGCATTATCAATTGCCTTAAATTTTTTTAAAATGTAAAAATACTGCTGGTGATTTTTATAAGCATACCATATTATACATAGTATTTTATTATGTCAATAGTCTTTAGATTTGTAAAGGACAACTCCAAGCTTTCATTTATCTATTTTTCTCTCAGAATTTCTATCAGATTTGGGGAGGAAATGTTTTATTATGGTTCTGAGATTCCATATGTCTATTTAGAAGTCTCCTTCTGCCTTACTAGCCTTCAATTTGAGTAAGCTGTCACCAGGTAATTCCTGGATCGGTAGCCCAAAGAAACAGCATTTACCTCAATAAGGAATGTTGACCCACATTGCATTTGCCAGGCCCTCTGCTAGGTGCTTACAATAGAGGGAGATCTGAGACCCAAATCCTGCCCTAAAGGAGATCATAATCTGATTGGTAAGACAGCCACATCTGCAACTTTAAAGTAATGTGATAAGTGCTCCACCAGCGTAAGAACTAAGTGTGATGGTGGCGCAGAGGACAGAGATGAATTCTGCCGAGGCAGGCCTTGGAAGAACTTCACACGGAAGCAGTGAGTAGGCTTTGGACAGGCTGTGAGGAAAGGGCATTCCAGGCAGAGCCACGAGCCAAAGGCAAGACAAGGCTGACAAAGGAGACCAGCATGGCCAGAGCTCAGGCAGCAGCGGCAGGGGTAGTGGAGAATGAGCCTGGGAAGGTATCTTGGAGGCTGGATTGTGAAGAGCCTTCCAGGGGAACTTGGGCTTTATCATGGAGGCAATGGGGAGTCACCAAAGATCAGAAGATAATTCCTATCAGATGCAAGGGAAAGAACATGGGACCTTATCCAGGTGCAGAGGAGGGGACAGATTTGATGGAGTGATTAAATGGGGACCTTCCAGGAAGCACAGAACGGCAGTGGTTTAGATTGAGAGTGAGGTACAAGACAGGGAGCACGAGAAGGGGACATGTGGGACAAAGGTAAGGAACACTAGATTTGTCATGACAGTGCTGCTAGGGCACCGAGGTCAAAAGGTGTAGTTGACAGGTTTGGAGTTCAGGAGAAGGGTAATGACTAGTGGTTTTTAAAATGTGGGGACATTAGTGTATTTTTGATATTCGGAAATCAAGGGAGTGGGGTTGGCTCATCCCTGGCTTTCCACAGACCCTGATAACTAGCTGTAAGTCACAGCACACAGTTTCTTTCTGTGGTTGCTTTGTTTTCTTTTCTTTTCTTTTTTCTTTTTAACTAAAAATGTAACTTAAAACAGCAAAGCAATGATATGGAATAATCTTTAATTGTTAATATTTGTTCAGGAATGTTACAAACCAAAATAATAATAAGAAAGCAAAAATAAAAAAATAAAAGAAATGTTACAAACCCAGAACAATATTTAAAGAAATACAAATATACATTTTAATTAACTTCTTACTTGCTTTTACTTGTTAATAATATTAATCCTTTACCCTTTCTTCATCTCTGTTTTCAAGAGAAGCTTTGACTCTTTCTCTCATGGCACTCCATGTCTTGGAAAGCCCCAGGTTTAATCAAGCATGTACTCTTTACACACACACACACACACACACACCCTTATCGACGATTGCTTTCTGTTAGTAGTATAAAAGACTGGAGGTAAACTTTACCTGCATGCTAATCACTTCTCTGCATCTTTCTCATCCTCTTGACATGAGGGACAAATTACTTTCTGTTCCACATCACTTGGCCAAATCTAGAGAACATAAAGATTACAGCAACTCCATGCATGCTCATGGGCCATGAGCAAACAGATAGAGTCCTATCCAGTGGGAAGACTTGCTGTCCACTATTTGACATCAACGATTTGATTTCTCAATATGAATGAATCTCTTGGGTTTTATATCTCCTAACTCAGACTCTTTCAATGAAATAATTTCTTTTGCTCAGAAAAATTTTTTAAACATTTAAGTAAAACATAGTTCAGTTTTCAAAGAGACCATAGTTTTTATCACAAATATGTATGGTCAAAATCATTTAGAATATAGACTATAAAACATTTGAAACCATTTGCTTTATCATTTTATAATGTAATATGGCATCTGATATGGTTTGTGTATATCCTGTTGTGCCTCTGCTGATTGTCCCTCAGGCTTAAGTGACTTTGAAGTCCACAGACCCCTGGGATGGGTGACATGCTTCATTTGTCCCCTGGTCAGCGTCTGAGCTCACACTATTTTGTAGCACTGCTTGCTTGCCTTAAGGGTGGCCTGATATTTTGTCTGTCATATTTGAAGAGGCTGAGTCAGCCACTGTGGAGCTAATCTGGTATTTTCAGCCCCCTTCACAATCATTTCTGCGGTAATTGATGAGCTCAACCATGTGGCAATTAGATTTGATTATTGAAATGGTCAAGCTCTCTGTATCTATGACCCTATACTATTTGTTCAATAGATACAGCTTTTCAGTGCATGGATTTGCCTCCCAGCTGATTATTTGGTCCCAGGAGAACCTTTATGCTCCACTGATTTTCCCATCAGTCATTGGTACACATATTAAGATTGTGCTTCTTGTGGTCCTCAAAGGATTTCTTTGGTCTCTTTCTCCCCCAGAGGCACCTTTCCAGTGTATCATGTGCACGTGATTTAGATTCTGTATGTGTGTGTGCTCTATGCAGGGATATGTTTAAACTCAGAGAACATGAGTCGTAATGAGCCTGACTTCAAGCTGGTATACTGCCTGCCTTTCAGCACCTCATAATTGAGAGCCATGCTTTGCCATTTAATGTTAGGTATGACTCACAGGTGCTGCTAATGAAACGGGGGCCGAGGCTGAATATGTTCCCCTCGATTGGTCCAGGTCTCACACCTCTATATTAGATTGAGCTGTACAGCACCATTATTTTCCAAATATTTAACTCAATCTGGAGCTTGATGCCATTTTGATGCAAAATTGTACTATTTTTTCCCCTCAGTCTTGACAAGCCTCAGCAGTATGTTGTAGCAGATGTCAGTAACAACTTATTATCACAGATCAAGATTTTCAGTTTGAGGGGATTCTGCTAAAGGAAGACCATGGGATATTTTTGTGCTGTTATCTGGTGTTTACTGTAAAAATCATCTTCAACCTCTTGCCTGTGTGTATGTACTCAGGGCAACATTACCTAGCAGCAATTTCTGAATGCTTGCCTTAAGGATAATTATAAAAGCCTGCCATGTTTTCAGGTATATAAGTGCACCCAGGGTTAATAGAACGTTAGGATTGGAAGGACTGGGGGATTTCTGCTAGTCTAGTAAAACTCTAAACATGCCATAGCTACTGTTTGCCTACCCAGAACTGCCCCTAATGTCTGAGGGAATCAGGTGGATAGACCCCAAGCTCCTAAACCTCAGTTTGAATGATAGCACTAACCTGCTCTGTCCCCAAATCACAGAACTATAGAAGGACTGTGGACATCTTAGGAATGCTACCGGCACCCTCAAATTCATATTTGGTTATTGAACCATGTGGTTTAGATAGTTTGCTCCAGAGTGAATAACAACCGTCCTCCTTGCTTCTGTGTGCAGTGGCCATGGTCACAGCCACACCTCTTGTAATTCTAGTCTCTGCATATGGTCACCTTCCTTGCCAACCACCCAGTTCCTTGTACTCTGGCCAGCCTATAGCGCTCTACTAAAATTGCTTTCTTCAAGGCCACCAAGTCAAGTGACCTTCCTATCATTTTCATTCTCTTTGACTATAGTTAGGGCTGCCAATTCTTGAAACTCTTCCATTCCTTGGCTTCCATACCTGCCCTTCCTTGGTTTTCCTCCCACCTCTCTGCCCTTGGCCCTGGCTCTCCCTCTTTTTATACTCCTCCGTTGATGAGCTCAGCTATTCTCACAGATGCAACTATTCTTCTTTACCTGTGACTGATTCATCTAAAGTCCCTGTGTGAAATTCTGATCCCTTACTTGGAACTGCCAATGTGGAATATGCCATCCTCCTGGAAATCTCACCAGTGCCACAGTCTGGTCATCTTCCTCTCAAACCATGCTTGTGAGGATTCTATGTTTGTGCACCATCCTGCAGATCATTCGAACTCTCTTGAATGGTTCCTTCATGTCCAAACAGCTTGGAAGGGAGAAACCAGGAGAGTGTAGTGTCATGGAAAGCAAGGGAAGGGGAGGGTAGTAAGTAGTGACAGATGCTGCTAGAGGTCAAGTAAGATATGGCCAAGACTGGTCAGATGGCTTTATCAATGAGATCATTGGCAACAGAAGTCTCAGTGGAGTGGGTGGGGAGGTGGGGAGTCAGATTTCAAAGTGAGTAAGTGAGAAATGAGGAAATGGACAGGAAAGAGTGAGTAGGGCTAGCATGGATAATTGTCTCGAGAAATTTGACTTTGAAGAGAAGAAACAAGTTGGAGGAGCAGTTGTAAGAATAAAGGTTTTCTTCTTTTAATGAGCCATGTCCAAATGTTGATGGGAAGGAGCCAGTATTTATATAGAGAGGCCAAAGTTTCCAGGGGTGGGGGGAGGGTGGAGAAAGGAAGGAAGAAATGGGATACAGTCCTCCCAAGTGGAGAAATTTGCTCCAGGCAGGTGGAGGGGCACCCCGCTTATTGTAACAAGAATATGAAGGAAGGAGTGAGCGAAGAGGCAAGTGAGTTAATAGGTTCGGTGGGAGTTCCCATCTGATGGTTTCTATTTTCTCTCTTTTTTTTTGTTTTTTTGAAGATTTATTTATTTACTTGATCCATTTTAAACGCCCCATTCCCCATTTGCTGTTTTGTGTCCATTCGCTGGGCAATTCTCTGTGTCTGTTTCATCTCTTCTCATCCTCCTCCTCCAGTCTTCACCAGGATTCGATCCTGAAGACCTCCGATGTAGGAGAGAGGTGTTCTGCCATCTGCGCCACCTCGGCTCCTGGTTTTTGGAGCTTTCAGAGCATCTCGTCTTGTCTCTCTCCTTTTACGTCATCATCTTGCTACATGGCTCCCGGGGCCTGGC
>JAQZBX010103246.1:0-11074 GCA_029593785.1 Cabassous unicinctus | reverse complement strand
AACACACAGCAAATGGACAGAGAGAGCAGATGGGGGGGGGGATGGGGGGGAGGGTACAGAAATAGATCTTTAAAAAAAAATACATTAGAGGCACATAAGAGCAGAATTGAACCACTTGAGGACAGAAGTAGTGATTTTGAAGACAGAACATCTGAACTGGAGAAGACAGAACAGAAAGAAGAGAATGGAAAAAAAGGTCTCAGGTAATTAAATGAAAACATGAAACACAAAAACATACACATTATTGGCGTCCCAGGAGGAGAAGAGAATGGAAAAGGGGCAGAAAAAAATATTTGAGGAAATAATGACTGAAAACTTCCCTACTCTTATGAAAGACATAAATATCAATATCCAAGGACAACGCACCCCAAACAGAATAAACAAGAACAGACCTACCCTGAGACACCTACTATTCAGAATGACAAATATCAGATATAAAATATGAGAAGATTTTGAAAGCAGGAAGAGAAAAGCTAAACATCACATATAAGGGAAACTCAATAAGATTAAGTGCCAACCTTTCATCAGAAACCATGGAGGAGAGAAGAAACTGGTATGATGCATTTAAGATACTGAAAGAGAAAAAGTGCCAGCCAAGAATTCTGTATCCAGCAAAGCTGTCCTTCAAAAATGAAGGGGAGTTCAAAGTCTTCACAGACAAACAAAAACTGATAGAATATGTTACCAAAAGACCAGAATTACAAGAGATACTGAAGGGAGTGCTGCAGCCTGAAAGGAAAAAACAAGGGCGAGAGACTTGGAGAAGAGTGTAGAAATGAAGACTATTAGAAAGGGTAAAAAGACAGACTATAGTATGATATGACAACAGAAAGTCAAAGTTCAAAATGGATGAAGTAAGTAATGTCTTCACAGTTAAAACATTGACTGTTAATGGCTTGAATTCCCCAATCAAGACACGGACTGATAAAATGGATTAAAAAATATGAGATATCTATATGTTGTCTACAAGAGAATCACCTCAGAAATAAGGATGCAACCAGGTTAAAAGTGAAGGGTTGGAAAAAGATATTCCATGCAAATACTAACCAAAAATGAGCTGGAGTGGTGATACTAATATTGGACAAAAAAGATTTTAAATGCAAAACTGTTATAAGGGATGAAGTAGATCATTATATATATTAATAAAAGGGGCAATTCAACAAGAAGAAATAACTATAATAAATATTTATGCACCTCAATGCCCCAAGTTATATAAGGCACACACTGGCAAAGCTGAAGGGAGAAATAGATGTCTCTACAAATAAGAGTTGGAGACTTCAATATACCACTCTCAGTATTGGATAGAACATCTGGACAGAGGCTAAATAAACAGAGAACTTGAATGATATGATACATGAACTAGACCTAACAGACATCTACAGAGCATTGCACCCCAAAACAGCAGGATATGCATTATTTTCAAGTGCTCATGGATGCTTCTCCAAGATAGACCATATGTTGGGTCACAAGGCAAGACTCAATAAATTTAAAATGATTGAAATTATACAAAGCACTTTCTCTGATCATAATTGAATTAAGCTGGAAATAATGTACAGAAAAAGGGAAAATTCATAAATTTATGGAGATTAAACAACACACTCTTAATCAGTGAGTCAAAGAAGAAATTGCAAAAGAACTCAGCAAATATCTGAGACGAATGAAAATGAGAACACAACATATCAAAACCTATGGGACACAAAGGCAGTGCTGAGAAGAAAATTTAAAGCCCTCAGTGCTTACACTAAAAAAAGAAGAAAGAGCTAAAAGTGATGATCTAACTGCACACCTGGAAGAACTAGAAAAAAGAACAGCAAACTAATCCCAAACCAAGCTGAAGGAAAGAAATAGTAAAGATCAGAGCAGAAATCAGTGAAATCGAGATTTAAAAAAACAATAAAATCAACAAACCTGAAAGTTGGTTCCTTGAGAAGATCAACTGACAAAAAAGAAAAAGGAGAGAGAAGACACAAATAAAATCAGAAATGAGAGGAGGAATATTACCAATGACCCCACAGAAATAAGAGATCATTAAGAAGATACTATGAACAACTATATGCCAAAAAACTAGAAAACGCAGACAAGATGGACAAATTCCTGGAAACACATGAACCACCTACACTGACTTTAGAAGAAATAGAAGACCTCAACAAACCAATCACAAGTGAAGAAATTGAAACAGTCATCAAAAACCTCCCAAAGATGAAGGGGTTTTGTATGGGAATTCTACACATCTGCCTGATTGTTTTGTAAGTTCACAACTTCTGTAATAAAAATATATTTTTTTAAAATAGGGTGGGTTGGAGGAAAAATACACCAAATGTAAGTTATGGACTATAGTTAGTAGTAATATTTTGACGACACTCTTGCATAGTTTTTAACAAATGTTTCACAACAATGCAAGGCGTTGGTAGAGGGCTGATGTATAAGACCCCTGTATGATGTTATGCAGTTTTATTTTGTAAGTTCACAATCTTTACTATACACTTATTGTTTATGCATGTTCATGTATGAATGATATACTTCAATAAAAAACATTAAAGCGACACCTACTCTACAGTTCATTGGACTCACCCAGGAAAACTGGCAGGGAGATGATGATGGACAATGGCCATCCCAGGGAATGGAGAGAGTCTGCAGCTGCAGGCAGGATAGTCCCATCCATCTTCCCCATGGAATATAAGCCCCCTCTCAATTGGAGGGGGAGTGGATGTCACCATCTCAGAATCCTTGGGATTGGGGAATGAACTATGGACTAGAGTGGACTTACCGGTATTCTACTATAGACATATTGTGATTCTAGCAATGGAAGAAATTACAACATTGATGTGGAGCCAGTGGCCACTGAAGACTCTGGGGCAGGGAGAGGGAAAAACAGTTGTAATACTCTTTCGGGACTTGGGAATCATCCTGAATGACATCGCAATGACAGATATAGGCCATTTCATATCATCACATAACATGCAGAACTGTGTGGGAGAGAGTGTAGACTACAATGTGAACTAGGGTCCATGCTCAATGGCAAAGCCTCGGGATGCGTTTATCAACTGCAATGAATGTGCCACACTAATGAAGGATGTTGTTTATGTGGAAGGGTGTGAGAGGTGTGGCGAGTGGGGCATATGGGAATCCCTATATTTTTTTGGTAGCATTTGTGTAATCTAAGTATCTTTAAAAATAAAAAAAAAATTTTAAATTAAAAAATATATTTTAAAAAATTCCTTGGAACCATAAACAAACAAACAAAAAACTACCAAAGATGAAAAGCCCAGGACCAGATGGCTTCACAAGTAAATTCTACCAATCATTCAAAGATGAACTAATACCGATCTTGCTCAAACTCTTCCAAAAATTGAGCAGGAAAGAATGCTACCAGACTCATTCTATGGAGCCAACATCACCCTAATACCAAAACCAGATAAAGATACTACAAAAAAAAGAAAACTACACACCATTATCTCTAATAAATATAGACACAAAAATCCTCAACAAAATACTTGCAGGGAAGTGGATGTGGCTCAAGAAATTGGGCTCCCGTCTACCATATGGGTTCGATTCCCGGGGCCTCCTGATGAAGGCAAATGCGGACCCGTGCGGAGAGCTGACGCAACAAGATGATAATGCAACAAAAAAGAGATGCAGAGGAAAAAGACAATGAGAGACACAACAAACCAGGGATCTTAGATGGCTCAAGTGACTGAGTGCCTCTCTCCCATGTCGGAAGTTCCCAGGATTGGTTCCCAGTGCCTCCTAAAGAGAAGACGAGAAGAGAAGATAGGCAGACACAGAAAAACGTGCAGCAAGTGGACACAGAGAGGAGACAGCGAGCGCCAAGTGGCAAGGGGGTGGGGGGAGAACAAAATAAATCTTTAAAAAAAAATCTGCGCTACACACACACACACACACACAAACAGAATCTAAAAGCAAATAAAAAGAATTATACAAAATGATCAAGTGGATTTTATCCCAGGCATGCAAGGGTGGTTCAACACAAAATCAATTAGTGTAATAAAGCACACTGATAAATGGAAGAAGAAAAACCACATGATCCTGTCAATTGATGCAGAAAAGGCATTTGACAAAATACAGCATCCTTTCTTGATAAAAACACTCCAAAAGATAGGAATATAAGGAAGCTTTCTCAATATGGTGAAGTGCATATATGAAAAATCTACAGCTAGCATTGTACTCAATGGTGAAAGACTGAAAGCTTTCCCACCGAGATCAGGAACAAGAAAAGGATACCCACTATCACCATTATTATTCAATATTGTGCTAGAAGTTCCAGCTAGAGCAATTAGGCTAGACAAGGAAATAAAAGGCACCCAAATAGGGAAGGAAGAAGTAAAACTTTCACTATTCACTGATGACATGACCCTATATCTAGAAAATCCTGAAAAATCCACAACAAAGCTATTAGAATCAATAGATGAATTCAGCAAAGTAGCAGGATACAAGATTAATACACAAAAAATCAATAGCGTTTCTATACACTACTGATGTACAATCTGAGGAGGAAATCAGAAGAAAATTCCATTTATAGTAGCAACTAAAACAATCAAATATTTAGGAATAAACTTAACCAAGGACATAAAAGACCTGTATTCACAAAACAACAAAACATTGTTTCCCAAAACAAACATTTAAGATGACTTAAATAAATGGAAGGACATTCCGTGTTCCTGGATTGGGAAACTAAATATCATTAAGATGTCAATTCTTCCCAAACTGATTTACAGATTCAAAGCAATCCCAATAAAAATCCCAACAGCCTTTTTTGCAGAAATCGGAAAGCCAATAATCAAATTTATTTGGCAGGGTAAGGAGCCCTGAATAGCCAAAAATGTCTTTAAAAAGAATGAAATTGGAGGACTCTCACTTCCTGACTTTAAAGCGTATTACTTAGCCACAGTGGTAAAAACAGCATTGTACTGGCATACAGACAGATTGGCCAATGGAATCGAAATGAGACCTCAGAAATTGACCCTTACATCTACAGTCGAGCGATTTTTGACAAGCTGTTAAGCCCACCCAGCTGGGCCACAACACTCTATTCAACAAATGGTGCTGCAAGAACTGGAGAGGCATATCCAAAAGAAAGAAAGAAACCACCCTGTGGTGAGGGGAGTGGGGGGGCTGCCCGTCACCCAAGGGGCTTTACACTGGCCTCTGTGTGGAGGCCACAACCCTATCCTTTAAAGGTGAGGCTTCCTCAGCATGAAGACCTTCCCTCTTCTCCCAACATTTATGTTGTTGTTGGAGACAGGGCAGAGGTGACTGACCCCTCAGAGGGTATTTGTCCTGCCCTCAAGCAGCAGAAGGGCAGAGGCAGGAACAAACCCTCCCCAGCCTCTACTTGGGAGCCCAAGGTCACAGACTCCTCTCTTTCATCACACACCTCACCCGACGATGGCAGATCCAGTCTCCATAACCCTCTTCAATTGTCCCCATCCTCAGGTTTGCTGGGACAGGGGTTCCCTAATCAAACTGTACAGGAAAATTAGGATAATGTTTATGACATTTTATAAGAACGGATACAATTTTTTAAAGTGTTTCATTACAAATGTGTGACAATCATGACACTATTTCAAATTTCTTAATGGTTTTATATAGAAAAGTATACTTCATAAAAGTAGGTGTGATTTCTTTTTGTTTTTGTTTTTGTTTTAGGCAAGGGACTAAAGAGTTATTAAGAAACAAGAAAACAAGAAAAGTACACAATCAGAGGCATGGACCATGGGCATACTGCCTAGATGTGGTTTTTAAGAAAAATATTAAAAGCACATGAAACAATAACATAGAATAAAAGAATTGGCAAATAAAAATAAAAATAGAAAGAAAGAAAGGGAAGGAAGGGAAGGAAGGAAGGAAGGAAGAAAGAAGATCCCTATCTCACACCTTATACAAAAATTAACTCAAAATGGATCAAGGATTTCAATGTAAAAACAAACACCATAAAACTCCTAGCAGAAAATGTAGGAAAACACCTTCAAGACCTTGTGGTAGGTGGTAGTTTCTTAAACCTTATGCCCAAAGCACGAACAACAAAAGAGAAAATAGATAATGGGACCTCCTCAGAATTCAACACTTCTGCACCTCAAAGGACTTTGTCAAAAGGATGAAAAGGCAGCCGACTCAATGGGAGAAAATATCTGGCAATCACATATCTGATAAGGGTTTAATATCCAAGATCTATAAGATCATACAACTCAATTAAAAAAATGAAGTATCCAATTAAAAAATGGGCAAAAGACTTGAAAAGACAACTGTCCAAAGAAGATAAACAAATGGCAAAGAAACACATGAAAAAATGTTCAACATCACTAGGAAATGCAAATCAAAACTACGAAATCTCATTTCACACCTATTAGACTGGCTGCTATTAAAAAGTCAGAAAACTATAAATGTTGGAGAGGATGTGGAGAGATAAGAATGCTTATTCACTGTTGGTAGGAATGTAGAATGGCACAGCCACTGTGGAGGACTGTTTGGCAGTTCCTAAGGAAGTTGAATATAGACTTGCCACGTGACCCTGCAATGCCATTGCTAGGTATATTATACCCAGAACTCAGAGCAGTGACATGATTAGATATCTGCACCTCTATGTTTATAGTGGCATTATTCACGATTGCCAAAAGTTAGAAACAATCCAGATGTCCATTGACTGAATGGATAAATTGTGATGTATACACATGGAATATTATGAGTGGTAAGAAGAAATGAAGTCATGAAACGTATGACAACATGGATGAACCTGGAGGACATTATGTTGAGTGAAGAAAGCCAGACACAAAGGGACATATACTGTATGATTGTGCTATTATGAACTAAATATATTATGTGAAATATGAATATGGATAGAATTGCATATATAAGACCACTTTTCTTTGAAGCTGAACAAATATAATAGTACAAAATGTTAATATCAGACAAAAAACCACATTATTCCAAGTGATGGAGACCAGAAACAGAGTACTACATGTTGTATGTTTCCATTTATATAAAATGTAAATATAAATTAATTTATAAAGATGAAAGGAGATTAGTGGTTATGTAGATCTGAGGAAGGAATGCTAAGGGGTGTGGAGCCTTTCTTTTTGCAGTAAATTGTTACAAAATTTTTGAGATAACGAATGTACTGCCTTGCGATTGCACTAAAAGCCATTGATCATACACTTTGGACAGAATAACCAGAAATAGCAGCTATGTACAGTGGGGGAAGCATAGAGAGATTGAGAGGTGAGGAATTTTGTTTTTTATTATTACTGATAAAATGAAAATGCTCTAATAATGACTGAAGTGACCAGCACACCAATATGTGATTATAGCAAATACCATTGTACACTTTGGATGAATTGTATCTTTATTAATATGTATCAGTAAAATTGATTTGTTAAAAAAGTAAAAAAAAAAAAAAAAGTAACACAAAGGAAAGACTGACAATGCTACTAGATCAGCTGCGCCATGTGCCAAAAGCCGAGACTGGGAGAGCTGACCCCACCAAGCAGCAAAAGGGCTGATTCCCAGGCACACAAGGCTCTGGAACGCAGAGGGATGGTCCTGCCTCCATGCCACACCCCCAGCCCTCCAGGAATGTCCTTGCCCTCCTTTTAGTGTGGCCCCTGCTACTCATCCTTCAGGTCCAGCTTACATGTCACCTCCTCAAGGAATTTTTTCTAGGCATCCCAAATTCCACCCCTAACCCAGCTCCGCTGTAAAATTTTGTTGCATGTTGTACTTCAAGTCTTGTTACCTTCACAAAGAAGCCCTCGCAAACCTGTGGTCAAACTGCCAAGAGGCCTTTCATTCAAGAGGCAAAGGAAAGGAAAACCCAGCCTCCCTTCCAAGGGCTGAGACACAAGGCGAGAGCCCCAGGGGGGCCAGTTCTAGGGATTTAGAGCCAAGAACTTTGGATTTTAATGAAGGTTAATGACAGATTTATGTACATAATCAAGGAGTGAGCTTTATACAGAGAAGTTCTATGCAAATGCCACTGTGGCATACTTAGAGATACTGGAAATTTTAAGTATTATGTTATCAGTCTTTCAGAAATGGCCCATGGCCCCAGAGAATTGATATGGAAAAACATGTTTTCACTGTGTAAAATTAATAATTCCCCAAAAGAAGAGATCATAGTAATAAATATTAACATTAGGAACTTCCTAATTCACCAGCAGAAGAAAAGAGAAAATAATCACTCTTTCTACATCTTCAAAATGACAAAGTATAAGCACATTTGGAGGGGGGCCCAGGTACCCCAAATTTTGATCTGGGTGCTGTAATTCGCTAACTCTGTGACTTCATATAATTAACTCTTTGGAAAATAATTTCCTCAGGTATAAAAATAAGAGGTCATGGAGCGGATGTAGCTCAGTGGTTGAGCGCCTGCTTCCCATGTATGAGGTCCTGGGTTCAATCTCCAGTACCTCCTAAAAAGGGGGGAAGGGGGGTTCAGATAACATGATATCTAGTTCCTGCCAGGTCTATTATTCTAGCATTTCAATATTTTTTTGTTTTTAATCCCACCTTCTACAGAACAAATCAACTAGCCTACAGCACTATTTAGCTGCTGTGGTTTGGTAAGCTGGTTGCTAACGTATTACACGTTAATCAGAACCTTTATAAAACATATAAAAATTAGTGTACCAGATTTCCCTATAACACTGCTACTTCTCTTCAGTTTGACACAACTAAAGTACTAATGGCACCAACACAAATTAATCCAATGTTAAGAACAATCAGCTTTCTTTCTAGCAACAATAAAAATTTTAACACCCTGCTCATTTCCTTCATTTCCTATTTTTCAATTATATTTAAACTGATTTTTCAAAATAAAGAACTAAATTGTTTTTCTAGGTTAAATAATTTTATTTTTATAGCTATGAAACTGTTCTCACATGCCTTGTTGCTATGATACAAATACAGTTGGTAAAAAATTTGTAAGAATTTTCTGATAATGAAGCTTTCTGGCATTTTTTAAAAATACAGGTATTTATTATAAAAAATTATACAAACTGGCTTTTTATTACTCACAATTTAACATCATGAAAAAATTTAAGCAATTTGCATTTTCCTCTCAAAAAAGTGTTCTGCTTTTACAATCTTTGCTGGCAGTGCATTTTGATGGTACAGAAATTAACTCAAACATTCCATATAACTGTTAGAATGTACAAAAAAAAGGCCACAGTCCCTGCAGAGAATTATGAAAAACATTCTTTTAAGTTTAAATGTTACTGAAGTTGTATAAACAGTAAGGGTTACAGAATAAATAACAAATGAATGCCTGTGTTGTTTGGAAATGAGAAGAAACGGTGAAAGCACACCACAGGGTCTGTAATTAGCAGAGCTAATATGTGGGTATGACAGCAAAGAGGAAGCCTAAGGACATGGAGATCACTGGAAGGAAAGGAGAAAAATGAAACACGGGACGTGAAGCAGAGTGAACCCTCTTGTGAAAAATGAGTGTGATTAATAGCACATATGTAAGAATGTTTTTCTCTGAAACAGAACAAATGTGCGTTAATGTTACAGGAAATTAATACCAGGGTGATATTTGGGTAAAAATACAACCAAAACAAACTATGGATGGTATTGTATTGTAATATATTAATAATCTTCCATCAATGGTAAAAAAAAAAAAAAAAGGAAGCATGCTAAATGAAAGAAACCAGACAAAAAGTACTGCATATGGTTTGACTCCATCTATGCAAAATGTAAATACAAATAAATGAGAGAGATGGAAACTGATTAGCAATTACAAATGACAAGGGGAGGCTAGAGAGCTTAAGAGCTGACTACTAAGGGGCAAGGTTCTTTTTTGGTGTTCGTTTGTTTTGTTTTTTTGTTGTGTTCTTTGTTTTTTTTGGAGTAATGAAAATGCTCTAATAGTAAGTAATGAATACACAAGTCTAATTAAACTAAATGCCATTGATTATACTCTTTAGATGAACTGAATGGTTTATGAATGTGTCAATAAAATTAAGTTTTTAAAAATGAACACCTGTATATAAAGCAAAAATGATTAGTTTTATATTTTTTTCATTTTGTTTCAACCTTCCCAAAACATTTTTGAATGCAAAAGGTGATTTTTCAGTAACCTAAAGCTTCAAAAACCTATTGTACCTTGAAAAAACTCTAAAAAGCAGCATTATTAAAATAGCGGCTAGCTCACGTTTATGCAACTACAATAACCAACCTCAATGTGAGTCAGCATGTCAGAGTCACCTGCTCAAAATCTAAGGCAGAACTGGTGACAGAGAGGCTGACAAGACAAGAAAGGTCACCGAGTAACAGGTCTGCAGCCTCGGGCATCCCAGCTCTCCTGGGTGGAAAAAAGGATGTGAAAACTGCGGGCAACAGACTCCAAGGTCCATTTAACAGGCCTGCCTCCTGTTTACTCCCTGCCTATCACTGTCAACCACAGACGGCACAAAGGCTTCAGACACAAGACAAATTATCAAAAATACTACTGCTAGTAACAGGTAACTTAGCAGAACTACAAAAATCCACTTTCTAAAGCTTCCTTTGCTAATGGAACCACAGATTAAGGCAGGGGCCAATAGGTTTCTTAAAACAAAACATAATCCATATATCATCTAATGCAGTTTAAGTTGGAAATCAGTTGTCAACATATTTTGAAAAGGCCTTGAAAGAAAAATCAAAAGCCACTGTTTGTGATATAAATGAGTCATCCACATAAAAGTTCTATCTATATAAATTGACTGTTTTCAAATAATTGAAATAATTTCATGATTTAAATTAGATTACCATTTTAAGCAATGAAAGGCAAAGAGGGCTAGGTTACCCCTTTATAATGTATCATATTAAGCAAGCCTTGCAACTCAGAAATCAGACTGCTTCTAATAAGAAAACAAATTACTTCTCCTTTTGTACTCTGGAGCTCAAAGACGCAGATTCAAATCCCTATCCCTCCAAACACAGGGGCAAATAAAGATTCAATGTAGGGAAGCGGATGTGGCTCAAGTGGCTGGGCTCCCGTGTACCTGGGTTCGGTTCCCGGGGCCTCCTGGTGAGGGCAAGCTGGCCCGTGCCTGTGGACAGCTGATGGCCTGCGCCC
>JAQZBX010103245.1:0-11075 GCA_029593785.1 Cabassous unicinctus | reverse complement strand
CTGGGACCACAGAGCCTTAGGAGGAAGAGGAAGGCTGAATCTTCACAGAGACCAGCAGCCATCTTGCTCCAACATGTGGCAACAGACTTTGGTGAGGGAAGTAACTTACTCTTTATGGCCTTGTGACTGTAAGCCTTTACCCTAAATAAGTACCCTTTATAAAAACCAACAGATTTCTGGTATTTTGCATTAGTACCCCTTTGGCTGACTAATACACTAACCTAGCTTTGTAATGTAAGTTCTGTTGAGTAAAGCCTAGGTTGCTTTTAATTTTTTTAATGTTGTTTTATAATAGAACCCTGTTCTCCATCTTCTATGAACTTCCTCAATCTTCTAAGGCTCAGAGAGTGAGAATACTATACATGCTATATATTCCTTTAAAGCAGAGGAAGATATCAGCTAGCATCTTCCTGTTTTCCAGGATCAAATCCTTTTTGGGAGTAGAAAATAGAGAAGATTTCTGACATTTAAGATTGAATGATATTATACCTAATCTTCCCTCTCCCTCCCCTCAGAACTTCTGGTGGCCACTGCCTTTACATCAATGGTAAAGTTCTTCCATTGCTAGGATAATAATAAGTCTATAGTAGAATAATAGTAATTCTATATTAGTCCATTGTTCATTCCCCAATCTTGACGATTTTGGGGTGGTGATGCCCACTCTCTTTCTAATTGAGAGGAGACTTAGATATCATGGGGCAGATGGATGAACTGGGCTTGCTTGCAGTTGCAGACACTCTCTGTTCCTTGGGATGGGCATTGTCTGTAATTATCTCCTTGTTAGTAAGAATAGGTGTAATATGGGAACATTTTCTGGACTTTGGAATTGGCCTGCATGACATTGCAATGACGGATACAGGCCATTATATAGTTTGTCATAACCTATAAAACTGTGCAGGACAGAGTGCAAACTATAATGTAAACTATAGTCCACAGTTAGTAGCAATGCTCCAATATGTGTTCATCAATTGTAACAAATGTACCACACTAATGAAGGATGTTGTTAATGTGGAAGTGTGGGAGGGGGAAGGGGTACGGTATATGGGAATCCCCTATATATTTTATGTAACATTTATGTAATCTAAGGCTTCTTTAAAAATAAAAATAAAAAAACACCAAATGATATTTTTCTGCTATCAGATTAAAGAAAGAAAATCCATCAGTTTCACCAAACAGTTGATTAAGTGGCATTTTTTCTCCTGCATCCCTCTCTTTGTATCCCCTCTTCCTTGTATGTTTCTGTCTCTGATCTTTTGTTTGCTTAACAGGAGAAAATTGGAGCCTTCTAGTCCATCCGAGAGCAGTCACTAGAAGTTGCTTCCATTTAGCTTTTGACCACAAGAGAGTTAATTAATGAAACATAGGGTGACTTACACATGGGTAGGCTATTTTTGTTAAACACTTGAAAACAATTTAGATATTTCAGAGCTCAATTCAAAGTAAGAAACAGGCCATAAAAATGCTGAATTGAATTAGGAAGTTGCTTATTAAAATATATTTCAGCTTGTGATTTATTAAATTACCCATTCTGCTACATTCCATGGACAAACAAGCTCCATTTGTCAATTATTCTATACTCACCAGAAGTCTTGGAAAGTCACCAAAAGCTTTGCTGGACATAATAGATTTTGAATTTTGTTCATTTTAGAGTGTTGTTTTTCCAAGTGAAATAAATTGTTTTGACAGCTCTCATATTTTCTGGTCTAAGCAGTCTGACAAATTCATCATGTGTCCTTGGTCTTAAAATTGAATTTATATGGGACAAGTTAGGTATGCCAGTGTGATATTGTGGGTGGCTGATAAGAAAGGAGGAAAAGTGATGGCCCAACTCATTTTGCTCTGTGCAGGTTTGAGCAACACGTGGCCACATACCAGCTCACTAATAGTCTGTGATCTACTTTGAAGACAAAAAATTTGGAAGGTGCTTCCATATTTCAATTTCTCAAAGAATCAGAAAGTCTATTCTTCTAGCAGCTGAAGGAAATGTCCGTTTTCTTATTACTGGTGTCAATAAACTAACATTCATGTCCAAGGTCTACATGATAGAAGAATTGAAGAAGATGTTTCCTGACCTCATCACACACTTCTGTATTGTTTAATTTTTTTTAATTCTGGTATTTATGAAGGGCATTTATCACATGCACAGCAAAAAGGAAAGTTAAGTCATTTTAAGAGAACGATAAGCATTTTGTAAATCTTGTTTAAAATTATTTTCTTTTAGAGACTAAGCTTCTAGTAAAAAAAACGATTGCTTACATCAATTTAGAACTTTGAGACAGCACGTGAGTGGTGCTCAGAAGGTGTGAAGGAAACCTGAAAAGAGAAAGGCTATGTCCCCAACAGCTGTGAGCGGTGGCAATAGAAAATACTGGGCTAAAGGAGGGACTAAGCAGGCATTTTGTGCAGTGGTGGGCACAGTGGAAACTTAATGTTTACTCAATTATTGAATGACCAGGTACAAGGCCAGTCATTCTGGGATAACCTCAAGACTGTAACTCTTGCCTTCATTTGAAGATCTGCCAGTATGTCAAGAGGTTACAGGGCTCTGAAGAGGCATCTGGGTGATGTCTAGGACAAGCAAAAGTAAACTGAGGTGCTTGGGTTATGTAGTGTTTGCGTGCCTATTTGTTGATTTGTCTGATGAATTTTCAAAGTGTGTCACATGGTGATGGATACCATAAGGATTTAAATCAAAGATCAGTAAACTATGGCCCCTGAGCCAAATCTTGCTGGCCTGTCAGTCTGCTTTTATAAATAAAGTTTTATTGGATCGCAGCCATGCCTATCTTTTCACATATCGTCTATGATTGCTTTTGCACTCCAAAAGTGGAGTTAAATAGTTAGAACAAAGACTGCACGACCTGCAAAGCCTAAAACTTTACAGAAAACGTTTGCCATCCTCCGATTTAAGTAGAGGTTACTGAGGTGTCCTGGACCTCGGTATTGTTAAAAACTCTTCTTTAGAGATTTAGAGAATCCTAACAGAAGAGATAGAATAGATAATGTTCCATCCATATATTTTTTACATCAACTGCTTTCAGTAATATATGGGATTTTTATTATTTAAAAAAAATGTCCTTGAGGTTAAATATTAACAAGAAATAACACCAGATGAATTTTCTTAAGGGAGAAGGCTTTTGGCACATTATGATTTTTAACATGCTAAATAGATTTTATAATGTTCTGAGGGCAGGGCAAATACTACAGGGTAGGGCCTGAAGTAGGAAAAATGATTAAAAGAAACAATATAGATTGACTGAGAACTTATCCCAGTCATGAGCTCTTCATTAAATTCTGATTAGTAGTTGCATGCCAGTGGCTTTCAACTAACAATGCACTGTAACGTATTTTAAGAAATTGCTAAGGAATCAGGATTTCTGCAGAAAAAAGAGAAGGCAGCAGGGGGTGAAGGGCACATCAGCTTTTTCTACAAGCACTACTTACCCATTGCCCTCAAGAGACATTCACGAGGTTGAAATCCATTCCTACTATTCAGGAGGTTTGTAGATATTTTGATGGTTTTTTTATTTTTTTTCCACTTATTTTACCTGGTACAAAACAATTCCTGGCCCTTTAATGTGGTTTAATCTAGCTGAGTTTTCACTTTTTTCTTTTCTTTTCTTTCTTTTTTAATTTTTTTTTGTTTTATTTTTTGTTTGTTTGTTTGTTTTTGCTTCTTCCCATTTCTTTTTCTTTTCCTCTGTTACTGAGTCAGTTCAAGAAGGCTCTTAATGAAGAGAGTGGCATTTATAGAGCCCCTGCAAAGAGCCAGATGTTCTGTGTGCATTAGCTCAGCTAGTCTTTACATTACTCCAGGGAGGTAGACATTAGTATCTCTTTCTTACAGATGACTCAAAAGAACTTCTGTGACTCAGAGAAGTAAAGTGACCTGTTCAATAACCTCTTGCTAGTGTGTAGCAGAGTCAGGATGCAAATCCAGATGTGTGAGTCCCAAGTCCCTTTTTTTTTCAGCTCTACCATGCTGGTGATATATAAGACAGGGCTTCTATATAGTGTAGAGCCAGTGAGAACCCTTGTCCTAAAGAAGCTGTTAGTGCTGCATTTGGGATTAGTCCCAGAGTGCAGGCTCCAGTCAGTTGTCACCAATAAGCAGTGGTCAGTAATCGGACAGGTAGGGCCAGACAGTGCTGTGGTCAAGGATGAGTCAGGGAGATTGGCAATTGGAGCAAGGAGCTTGAAGCCAGTAATGAGATGCAACCTTCCCTTTTGCTCAGTCTTGAAGGTATGTAAAATCAGGGGCTCAAGACACTACTAGTCAGCAGGAAGCTTCTGCTTCTCATGCTGAGTCTTCACCTTGTCACTTAGCAAGTGCTACCTCTAAGGCTGCAGTGGAGAAAGTGATCTGGCCAGGTCTCTGTAGACAAAAGAACCAAATCAAGGGACTCTTCTGTTGATATCTGAGCACTGAACTAGATAGCTGGTCAGTGCATTCATTTCCTATGGCTACTGTAACAAATTACTACAAACTTGGTAACTTAAAACAAGACAAATTTATTGACTTATAGTTCTGGAGATCAGAAGTCTGAAATCAGCTTCACTGGGCCAAAGTCAAAGTGATGGCAAGACTGCACTCCCTCTAGAGGCTCTTGTTTCTTTTACTTCTCCAGTTTCTTGAGCTGCATTCTGAGCATTCCTTGGCTCGTGATTCCTTTCCGCCATCTTCAAAACCATCAGTATAGCAATTTGCTTCTGTGTTACATGCCCTTCTTCACCTGTGTGAATTCTCCCTTTGTCTTCCTATTATAAAGGCACTTGTGGTTGCATTTAGGGCATGCCCATATAACTCAGGATAACCTCCCCATCTGAAGATCCTTAATTTAATCACATCTGCAAAGATACTTTTGCCATACAAGGTAACATTAACAGGTTCCAGGTATTTGGACATGGACTTCTTTGGAGGTCATTTTTAGGCTACCACAGCCAGTCAGAAAAAGGGGAGACAACTTGAGCAGAGTCCCCTCACTTAGTACAAGCTCTTTTGTGTCTGTTTCTGCAGCCAAAGCTACTAGGCTCAGGGTGACGCTGAGAAGAATACAATGAAGATGACCCTCTACACTCAATGAGCTTGCCTCAAGTCCAGGATTACAGCAGATTTCTTGGGATCTCCATGATGTCTTCTTTTTTCACGAATTCCACTTTGAACTGCAGAAAAGCCTAAGAGGAAAGATTTTTGAGGTAGATAAGGAAGCGTCACACTTTACAATCTTGGGGAATACCTTATCTATCCGTTAGTGCCTTAGCAGGGTTTCCTTGACAGTAACGCATCACTGAGATGGAGGCTGGGGTAGAAAGATCCCCAGGAGGAAAAGAAGGAAGACTAGTAAGTGACAAAGTCAAGCATAGCTCAGCTCACAATTTTACTTGGGGACAGTTCTGGTAATATGGCTAAAAAATATCACCACTGTAGACTGCCAATGTTAGGCTCGAGATCACCCTAGGGAGAGCCAGCCACCACAGGTGAGCAATAGAACTGAAGTCTCATGCTCAAGCCAAAGAGGACAATTGAGAAACCCTGTGAGACACTATTACACCATGGGGCGCATACATGCTTGTGATTAAAAATGCAGAAAGACAGCATGAAAGCAAGAAGAATGGCATCAAATTCAGCATACAGAGCTGTTTCTCTAAATGAGTGTGAAAGCAGACAACAGATCTCAAATGCAGTGATGGAGTTAGAAGCTTGGCTACAGTACAAGCTCTAGAGACGAGAGGCAGCATTTTGAAATGACAGCAGGTACTGTTGAATGGAATTTAGTTAGTTTTATCTAGCTGAGATGATGCCCTAAGACTCAAAAGTAGACAGACCACTGAAAGCAGTGGGTGACTGCTGCGTCCATGGTGGCTCAGACTTCTGACCATTGAGTAGATAATATAAAACAGTGCTTCCCAAACTTTAGTGCACATAAGTTTCACCAAGGACCTTGTTAGAGCCCAGATTCCTGGGGCTGCCCCTCAGAGTTTCAGACTCATTAGGTATGGAATAAAATGGCCAGCAATCTGTTTTGCCCAGGACCAAGGGGACTCCTGCATTGCAGGATTTTCAGTTTTAAAACAGTCCTGAGCAAACAGCGAGAATTTGTGCTGGGGCCTGTGAATTTGCATTGCTAACAATCCCCCAGGCCCCACTGCTGTTGGCCCACATACAATATGACTAGCAACAATCTATGCAGTCATGGTGGTTAAAAAAGAAATTAGAACTTTTCTCTGTTTAATAGGGGATTTCCTCTATCCCTCTTTTTTTAATAGGGGATTTCCTCTTTTCCTCCTGCCTAAGTTAGAATTTGGGGTACATAGAATGTGGGGAGGTGAGGGCAAAACTTCTAATATAAAACACAGGCTTGAGTCCTGAGGAGTTAATCATTTAAACAGAATGGACAATCATTGCCAGGATCCTTTATTGCCTGTGTCTCAGCTATGTCCCTGGAATATATGTTAGGGTTGCTTACATGTTCTAGATTGGGTTTAGAAAAAAATGCAAGATAGACATGGGTGTGTGTGGTTTGTTTGTTTTTTTTTCACAAAAGAATACAGAAATTGGTACTCTTTTATTATTTACACTGTATTTCTCCCTTGGGTTCATATTACCTTTCTTTTCCCCCAAAGGAACATGGCAGGAGAGGTCAATGGCATTTTTCTTTGGGTGGTACACGCCATCTTTAGAGAACAAGATTTCTTCTGATGTGCCTCTTTCAAGCTGATTTCTACCAGATGGCTTTCAGGAAACACAGAGAAGTTGCAACACATACTCTCCAATTCATTGGACTCACCCTGGACAACTAACAAGAAGATGATGATGGACAATGACCATCCCAAGGAATAGAAAGCATTTGCAACTGCAAGCAAACAGTTCCATCCATCTGCCCCATGGGATCTAAGCCCCCTCTCAGTTAGAAGCAGAGTGGGCATCACCATCCCAAACTCTTCAAGATTGAGGAATGAACAATGGACTAAAGTGGACTCATTATTATTCTATTATAGGCTTATTATTATTCTAGCAATGGGAGAACTTTTATCACTGATATAAAGACAGTGGCCCCTGGAGGTTCTCAGGGGAAGGAGAGGGAAGAATGAGGAAGAATGAGGGGGGCATTTTCAGTACATTGGAATTGTCCTGCATGACATTGCAATGACGAATACAGGCCTTTATATATTTTGTCATAAACTACAAAATTGGGTGGGGCAGGGTGTAACTATAATGTAAAATATACTCCACAGTTAGTAGCAATGCTTCAATATGCGTTCACCAATTGTAATGAATGTACCACACTAATGAAGGATGCTGTTAATGTGGGAAAGTGTGAGAGGGGGAGGGGGTGGGACTTATGGGAATCCCTTGCATTTTTTATGTTACATTTATGTAATCTAAATCTTCTTAAAATAAAAAAATAAAAGGTAAAAGAAAAGAAACACAGAGGTTAGGTGAACAGGTGTTCTGTGACCTCTTGGTAATATCTTCTTCACAGACATGTGACATTCATGCTGGAGAAACAGGACTTACTGTTTGCGCTTCATTCCAAGTACTACTCTTAGTGCTTTACAAAATATTAATCATTTCATCTTCATAATAACCTTAAGACACAAGTACTGTCATTCTCATTTAAAGATAAGGAAACAGAGACACAAGAGTTCGGTAAAATCCATGCTGCTAATTAGTAGAGGTGCCAGGATTTGAACCCAGACAGTGTGGCACCAAAGTTAGTGTTGTTTTAAAAGGGACACTGGGCCCTCTCCAGGGTTTCACCATGCCAACACCACACCTTAGTTAGGAGGCTGGAGCTTCTTGAGAGTCTAGAATTAAATCAGTATATCCAGCCCCAAAGCATCTCACTTCTTAACCTTGCCCAGTAACGGTTTTCACTGCTTGCCTACAGTGGGGATGCCGTGAGTATTTGTCTATGAATTTAAGTCTAACCTACACAAATCCTGGGCTTTTGGCACTGTGGAGGCCAATAGAGAAGGAAGATGGATAAAATATCAATGTAGAAATGCAGTGGCATTTGTCAGGACTCTTTCAAATGCAGCTAATAAAATCCCACTCAAATCAGCTTAAGCAAAAGACTAAATTTTTGGCTCATTTTAGGGGAAGAGATGAGAGAGGCTCATAGGAAAACAAAAAAGACCAGATGGAATGAATGTACGTCTCAGGGATTCTCCAAGTCTGTCTCACAACTCTTCATGACTCTGCACCTGAGATTTGTTTCTTCTCTTACATTGCCAATAGGCGCTCTCCACAGGTAAGGATATCAGCTACCAGCTCCATCTTGGAATCCAATGGGAAAAGATTGGCAATCCCAGGAGAGACCTCTGATTGACTCTGCTCAAGTCGCATGCTCATCCACTGGCCCCAGCACAGCTGTTAAGAGCATTGTAAAGCATGACAAGGCTTGGGTCACTTGACAAACCTGACTACTAGTCAGTGTCTAGAACTGGAGAACTGGGGGTTATCTAGACTATGTTTACTTATTATTGCTAAAGTGTTTATTTGCCTTATTTACAAAAAAATGTGTGATGGGTATGTTTATATAATAAATACAAAATAAATAATGGGGTTCCCTATATAGAGCCAGGGAGTGGGGCAGCAGCAGGACAGTGCGTGGGGGAAGGGGCAGAACACTGACGAGCCGCGGTCACCAGGCAATGCCAATGCCGCCCACCTGCTCCCTGCAGTCAGGCACCCTCCTGGCCTCCCATTGGCTGCTGCCAATTTTTTTCCTCTGGGGGAGGGGGCGGAGAGACCTTGGAACAAGGCAGGCTGCTGAGGCACACTGGAGAGAGAGAATTAAAATTTGAAAAAAAAAGAAAAATTTCTATGATTAATTTCATTAACTTATTACTAGAGCATTTACATAAAAAATGTGTGATAGGTATGTTTATATAAGAAATATTTATTAAGCAATGGGGTTTGCTATTATGCACAATTTTCAACTTACAAAAAGGATCTTGGGATGTATTGGTCCCGTAAAACGATCCTACCGTATTTGTGGTAGTTATGCTCTCTAAACTCACCATGAACGCTGGCTTCATGGATACTGAGCCAGTTAGCCTAGAGGATGTACAGGATACGGTTCCTGTGAACCTCTAGTCACAACATTCTCATCAACCAATGAATGCATGACCTTTTTTTTAATGTGTGTTTCTGTCCAAAGATACCTTGTTTAATATATATGATGGATTCATTAGCATTGCACTCATGGCCAAGAGCACTATAACTCATGCCTGAGTGAAGCTGACCTAAAACATGCACGTTTTTTCTTTATGGCACATTACAACCTTTTTGCACTTAGAAGCAGATAGCACTTCAGCATTATGTTTGGGGGGCATGTTAAACAGCAAGACAAAATACAAAACTGAGAAAAATGTGGCATTAAATATACCTGGAAAAGGAGACTTGTTTAGAGTCTGAAAGCTAAAATAAGTTTGATATCAGCCGGAAATGTCTGACTCAAATACACACATATATATGTATTTGAGAGAGAAAGGGAAAGAGAGAGAGAGACAGAATTAGCAAGAGAAAATTGTGGAGTTTTATTTCCTCAACCATCTCACCTAATTAAGATGTTTTAAAGCTGATTAATGATACTTCACTGGATAGTTTCAGAGGCAGGAGAGATGTACTAAGGCAGGAACAAGCTATATATCTTACTAGGAAGTGGGGCAGCATACAGAAGGAAAAAGATTCAGAAAGATTTAGAAATGACTTCATATTCCATTATTTGGGATATATCATTACAACCCTATTTCGAACGTTTTCCTATATTTTACAAATTCAAGTAAATGAGGTCAAGGAAAATAAAAGAGACATATCAGCTGTAAAAATGGAGGGGCTTATATGTGGGAAAATCTCTACCTGAAAGCAGGGTCAAGAATGAACCTCTCTAAAGTCCAGGCCCTTGTTGAGAAAAGAAAAATATAATTGCTAACCCCTTGGCGAAAAGGATATTTGGTTGAGAAATCTGGATGAAAGAAAGAAGTTAGAAAAACTCTCATTGAGCAAGACTGCAGGAATGAATTAGAACAGACCTGGAATCTAATCTAAAGAATCCTCACTGACTGGTAAGCTCATGCTGAGATGCTCTGACCTCCTCTGCTCTTTAAGGAAAAAAAAATATCCCTTTTATTAGCTGCTTCAGAACGGTGATTCTTTAGCAGAAAGACTTTGTTGGAGTTCTATAAGGTGTGTGTCATAGGCTTTGCCATGTGAGCAGAAATCCACAGAAACTGAGAAGCACTCTGAATTAGTATGGGCTGGTGAAAACATCACAGTTACATTTGTTGCATGCTTTCTCTAATTGACACTAAGTCAATGCTTCTCAGACTTTAAGATGCACACGGATCATCTAAGGATCTTGTTAAAATGCAGATTCTGATTCATTGGGCCTGGGGTGGGGCCAAGAGAATCCACATTTATAATGAGCTCCCAGAGGATGCTGATGTAATTGCACTGGCAAAGAGGTGAGTAACCAGGCTCTAAAGTTTTAGGAAAATAAGTGAATTTGGTAAGTAATTCAAGGTCCATCTTTCCAATTCCTGAAAGAGGCCTGCATCACAGTTAAATGCTGCAGTGAAATGAACTTGTCACTGCCATCCAATGTGATGTGAGTGACACTCAAGTTTATATTGTAGTGCCATTTAATTGTGACTGACGGGTTTTGAGGAATTAGGAACGTTTATTTCATTCGTAATGACAAAAGTCAACTCACATTGCTATTCAGATCACTGGAGGAAAGTTCTTAAGAGTCATTTTCCAGAGAAGAAATCATAAATGGGTAGAGCAGATAATGCCAAATGCAACGGGGAATGGCTGGGGCGGTGGGGCTCAGCCGTGACTACACATTGGAACCACATGGGCAGCTTCGAAAATACTGGCCTGGGCCTTACTCCAAACATACTCATTCCACTGGTCCGTTGGTCTGACATTCAGCCCGTACATCAAGATTTCAAGTAATTCTCATGTTCAGTCAAGATTGAGAATACTGCTGGGGTAAAAGAACAAGCCCAGCCTAACAAGTTGTCTTCAGGTTATATTAGCATTTTTTTTCTTCAGAATCTCTGCA
>JAQZBX010103244.1:0-11073 GCA_029593785.1 Cabassous unicinctus | reverse complement strand
TAATGACGATGTTTCTGCAGGGCCTCAGCTGAAAACTGAATTGTATATGTGCAGATGGAGAATCATAGCACTGCATGTAAGATAGACTGGTCATCAAATGAATAATGAAAATATTAAATTCCTTTTTTATTAAACATGAAAAAACAATAATCTGCTATCTCTTGGTGCTAGAAAAAACAATGAATTTAATCTAAAAAGTGGGAAAATGCTAAAACTAGAATAACAATGAATAAAATGCAAGTAAAATTGAATAACAGTTATCAAAAAGGAAAAAAGGAAAGAGCCATTTTTTTAAATAAGCCAAATAGAACAAGATTAATACAAATACCAGGAAATATAATGAAGTACTGTTTCAAGCCATACAGGCATATAAACCAGAAGATATTGAATATCTGTGATCAGATTTTGGGTCCTGCAATGACGGTGTAAGTGGTACAAGAATTTCCTTGCTATCATAAATAACTGTAAACCTGAACAAAATGCAGGTGAAAAGTGTTGTCAGGCTTTGGAAAGAGACATAACCTGAAATAATGTAAATATATGAGAAGGAACTCATATTTAACCTACCTTTCTGGACTGTTACTGACTTAGGAGTTAGAGTATAAACAGAGTATAAATGTCTTGCATAGTGGAGTTTCCACCATTAAAGAAATAAGAACAAAGAAAATAGGTATGGAAAGTAAATGCCCAAATATCGATACTAGGTCACTGCAGGGCCTCAGCTAAAGACTGAATTGTCTATGTGCAGATGGAGAATCAAAAGGCCAAGAAAGACTGCTATGACTAAGACCAGTACATTCAAACTAGAGTTCATGAAGGGGTAAGAGAAGCTGAATTAATGGTCCAGCTATTATGATAAAGATATATGATTAATTTATTCATGAAGTTAAGACAAGAAAACAAAACAAAGCACGCAAAAAACAAACAAACAAAAAAATCAAAGTAAGGAGACTACCCTGCAGTAAATACCATGCCTTAAGACAGGAAAAGAATGATATGGATCATCCTTAACAACGAATAATATAAAGCCTGAGAGTTTCAAAACCCATTGCCAGTAATTCATTGTCAGCCAGAAAAAAAACAAAACACCCCATATCAAAAGATAACACAATCCAGGCTCCCAACAATGAGTCATACACAAAGTATTGTGTATTATAAAAATATCTAAAATAACACAACAAAATGGGAACCACATCAAAGAAAAAAATTAATAGAAAAAGATTTTAAGATGAACCCAAAGTTTCAATTAACAGCCAAGGAATTTGAAACAGTTTTGAACATATGATTAATGACTTAAGGAAGAGATGTTACAATGAGAAAATATATGAGATTTCACAGCAGAAAAAAAATGTAGACTAAAATAAATATGAACGACGTAGACATTCTAGAAAAGACAAGGAAAATATACGATAATGACAAGTTTGCCAGAAGGATTCAACAGCAGATTGGAGATTATTAAATAGATAAACAGTATACTTTAAAACAGATTATTAAATGATTTTCCAACCAAGGAGCCAAGGGGCAAACAACAAAAACAAGAACAAAACTGTTTACATAAAAAAGAAGATAACCTAAGCAGATTTGAGAACATGAAAAAATTGAGTTAAATTTTATAAAATTTGAAGAAAAACATCCACTTACAGATCTAATATCCAAACAAGATAAAACCTATATGCCAACACCTCTCACCTCCAAAACACACACAGAAGCACATCACAATCAAGCTACAGGAAGTGAAATATACAAGAAACATTTCAAAAATGTGATCATGGGGATGGGAGAATTCATAACTTGAACAAATGGGGATTGGAGGGGGAACTTTTGAGCGTATTGAGTATGGGGATCATATCAGTTATGGCCGACTTCCCAAAAGTAACAAGAATACTACAAAAGGAAACACTGTGCAAAACGTGGGAAGGCAAAAACAAAAATAATTCTATATCTACTGAAAATATTTGTGATACTCAGGTGTGCTATGAAGACTTTTAAGATAAAGGAGAACTCAGATCATTAGTTGCCAAAAGTCCTGTGGTTTAAGAAAAGCTAATAGAAGTTCTCCATCCAAAAGAAAAAGTTATCAGAGGAAAAATTGAATCTACAAAAATAAATGAAGACTGCAAAGAATGGGATATATGTGAATTTTTTAAAAAAAAGTGTACATCAAATATAATACCATTGCATTTTCAGGATTGTAAAATGTGGGAGTAAATTATTTGGAAACAAAGACTGATATGAAAATGAGGATCTGAAATTAGAAATTGTTAAGGTTCCTACATTTTATATGAAGAGGTATAATAGTTTATTTTTTTAAACTAGAAAAGTAGTAGTTTATAGAAAAATCATGCAGGAAGTACAGATATGCAGATCCCATATATCTCCTCACAAACACAGGTATTTCTATCGTTAACACTTTGCATCAGTTGTTGCTTTTGTTACAATATTTCAAACAATATTATTATTAATAAACTATTAATTAATTAACTGTCATCCATGGAATACTTTAAGGCACACTGTGGTGTTGTACAGTTGAATGTTGTTGTTTTTTTAAATTTAATTGGTAACATATAAAACCTAAAAGTTTGCATTTTAAATATATGCAGATACAGAATTCATTGGTGTTGATATTCACCTTGTGCTAATATCACCACCATCCATTAACAAAAATTCTTTATCAACTTAAAGAGAGATTCTGAGGACACAAAGCATTAATTCCCCACTCATTACACCCATCCCTGTCCCTGGTATCTTGTTTCTGACTCTATCAAATTGCATTCATAATTCATAAATATTTCCTATCAGGTCATATACTGTACATCATTTTGGGTTTTGCTTATTTCACTCAATGAGAAGTTATTAAGTTCTACATAGTGGTGCATGCATGATAACTTAATTTATTTTTTCTTTCTTTTAAGTAAATTTTATTTCAACTTCAATTAATAAAATAACAGCCAAAGGCAGCTTAAATATTTATGGAAGTATGACTTTAAAAAATTCTTTCCAGGCACAATTATCTTATTTAACCCTAAAAGCAAATCCTATCATTTCTCCAGTGTTCAGCAAGATATGTAAATGATCAAAGAATGGTTAAATGTTATGATCACAGGCTCCTTGTTAATGAAGAAAAATGTGCTTAACCATATTTATGTCTTAAAATTTTATAACCCATACACTTTGTTTTACCTTTATCATTGATATAGTACCTTCTTTACTTTTGCTACAAATATATTAAAATATTAATGTTAATAATAATCTAAGTTGCATTAGTTGTATTTTTCCCATGTATCACCATATTCTTAACACCTTGTAGTAGAACATTCTTGTAATTGTATTAATAACCACAATCCTTATCTACCACCAAAATCATGGTTAAACTGTCCCTAGATTATCCTCTAGCTGTCCTTCAATTAATAATAACCTCCCTAGACTATCCCTTTCAGCCACAATTACATCTGAAAGTCAACAGAGTTTGTTATATTCATTATAATGTGCTAGCACCAACTCTATCTATCACCACATATTTACAATCAACTTTTCTAAACATTCTGCATACATTAGGTATCAGTACCTCCTTCTCAACTTATGTTCTTTCTCCTACTAACCTATATTCAATAATTTATAAAGAACTTTGATGCACAAATATTTTAGTATTTAAGGAGTCCCATTTATCTATTTACTTCTTTTGTTCTGGGCTTTTGGTGTAAATGCATTGCCTAACACAAGATCCCCCAGAGGTTTCCCTTTGTTTCCTTCTAGAAATTTTATTAGTATTCTAACTTCTAAAGCAAATATTCTGAATTGACTTGGCTTAGAACAACAGGAATTTATTGGTTCATAGGATTAAGGCTGACAAAAAGAAAAAGTTTAGGCATCAGAAAACCAATACTATCTCTCCAAATCCCAAGGTGTTCTCAGTCTCACCGTCATTGATCGTCCAATCTTGGCTTTTCTGTCATGTGGCAAATGTGCATGGAGATGTCATTCTCCTTTGTACCTGGGTCCCAGTGATTTCCAGCAACTTCTGTGACTTTATCTCTTCATCTGAATTTCATTCTGCTTATAAAGGACTATAGCAATCTATCATATCCCAAACCTAAGTACACCATACCTAATCTAAAATAATATCTTCAAAAGATCCTATTTAAAATGGAAATGGAGTGAAAAAGCTGGGGAGGAATTCTGGGAAGATGGAGGATTTAAGAGGCTAAGGGATCACTTCTCTCCCAGAAAAGTAGAGGACATGTGGAGACTGTCTGGAGGGCTGCTTTTTGGCTCAGGAAATGAGGGAATGTGAGAGATCACCCAGAAGAGAGAGGGAAAAGAGAAAAGAGATTCTGTTGGCTGAAAATTCCCATGAATACAGCTTCCAAAGAGAGACAGTGTGAGGGAGGGTGAGGCTAGGTTAAGGTGGAGAGAGCTCCTGAGAAAGTTTGTGCGGCTTAGCCAACATTAAGGATAGAGTTTCTGCACTGGCCACCCGCTGGAGTGGTTACTCTGAATGTAATCTACCTTAGCACCTGGCATCTGAGCTGAGAGATCTTCCGAGAGTATCATCTGCTGCTCAGATGAGAAAAGTGCACAGAAAGGGAAAATAATAAATAAATAAAAGAGGCAAGCAAGTGTCTTTACTGCCATCCCATTACTGGGTCCTTAGCCCTAGTCTGAGCAGTTAAACAGGGGTAATCCTTAATATCTAGAACAATTTGAATCAAGAGTCAAAGAACAGTGGTAGCACACATCTACTTAACAGTAAATCCCTAGGAAATAGAAACTGAACATCAGAGTAAACTCAGCATCAGAATCAGATGCATAGATATTGGTAAAAATTACAAACCTGACAAAGAAAGAGGGAGATATAACTCAAGCATAGGTAAAATCTAAACTTCAGACAAGACTCAGGACTTGAACATCTAATCAATTAAGTTCAAACAAATGTCTTACATCAAATCCTGGAGTTGAAGGACAACATGTCTGAAAATAAAAAAGACATTAAAAAGGCACTGGGTGAGCACAAATAAAAAATTGAAAACTTGGATAGAAAAATTACATCTTATGGGAATGAAAGACAAAATAATTGAGAATGAAAATAAAATTGAAGCACACAAGAGCAGATATAAATCCATGGAAGAAAGAATCAGTGATGTAGAGGAAAGTACAACTGAAATTAAAAAGAGAAAAAGAGAGAGAAAAGAATGGGAAAATTGAGCAAGACCTCAGGGAGTTGAATGATAACACAAAGCACACCAACATATGTGTTATGGAAGTTTCAGAAGGAGAAAAGAAGGAAAAAGGAGCAGAAACACTATTTGAGGAAATAATGGCTGAAAATTCACAAAGTCTCATAAAAGATATGAATATATTTGTTCAGGAAGCACAGCATACTTCACTTACAATAAATCTAAGTAGACTTACCACAAGACACATAATATTTAGAATGCCAAACATCAGAGATAAAGAGAAAATTCTGAAAGCAGCAAGGGAAGAGTGAAACTTCACATGCACAGGACTTAGTGTGGATTTCTCTTCAGAAACCATGAAGGCAAGAAGGCAATATGATATAATTTATATGATTAAAGTACTGAAAGAGAAAAACTACCAGCCAAGAACTCTTTATTTGTAAAAAGTGCCCTTCAAATTTAAAAGTGAGGTTAAATATACACAGATAAACAGAAAGTAAGAGAGTTACTAAACAAGAATCCAGCTCTGGAGGAAACCTGCTAAATGGAGTTGTGCAGTTAGAAAAGGAAAGATAAAAGAGAGTCATTTGGAGGAGAATATAGAAGTGAATACTTTCAGAAAGGTGTATTAGTATGCCAAAGAGCTGCACATTTAAAATACCAGAAATCTGTTGACATTTCTAAAGGTTATTTCTTTAGGGTAAAAGCTTACGTTTACAAGGCCATAAACAGTCCGACTTAAAGGTCCTTTCTCACCAAAAGTCAGTTAACATGTTTTGAAGCAGGATGTTTGCCAATCTCTAGTTCGTCTCTATTTTTCTCCCTGTGCTTCCTCTTCCTCTTGATGATCCATGGGCCCAGCCTCTTGTGACTTCACACTTAAGTGACCCTGTAATTCTCTCTCTCCTGGTATAGGCTTGTTTCTTTATGGGACTTCTATATCAGATTCAGCTGTTTGAGCCTTCTCCATTCTTCCACATGTTAGGATAAAAAATGACAGAGTTCTCTCTTCCTGTCTGTCAGTGAGAGTGTCCTTTTATATCAGACCTAGCAAGGGGGCAGGGACTCAACCCTGAGTCATACCCACTGATTTAGTCAAATCAAAAGCCCTAATCATAACAGGTAATCTAATCAAAGACACATCAGCTTAATTTAATGTACTCAAAGGGTGTCACACACCAGAGGAATAGATTAGTTAACAAACATAATCTTCCTCTTTTGGGATTCATAAAATAGTCTCAAACTGCCACAAAAGTTAACTAAAACAGTAAAAAGATAGACAAAAGTGAGTTATGACATATGAAATCTAAAGGATGAAATGGCTGAAGCAAGTATTGCCTTTACAGTAATAACATTGAACATTAACGGCTTAATCCCTCCAATCAAAAGGCAGAGGCAGAGTAGTTCCTGGAAGATGGTGTCAGTTTAGATGGGCACTCATTATCTCTCTCACAGAAGATGGCTGACTGGGGACAGGATCCTGACCGAGTGGTTTGTTCTGGGAGTCCACGGAGCAAGAACGTTAGGGACATTGATCTGGAGAGAGCTGGACAGTGAGGTGGATTGCTCAAGATAAAATCATGAGTTTTTCCCCAGCTGGACTTGTGGATGCAGACTCCTAAGCCGCACCCTCAGGGCAAAGGACTAGGGTGAGCCCCGATTCCTGCTGGCAACCTGGTGAGAGGGAGCATTCTCTGAGAGTGAGAAGGTTCTGGCAGAAGGTGGAGAGACATTTCCTTTCTGTGGGTTTGGCTGCCTGAACACCCTTGCAGCTTTTGGGAGCAAACCAGCTGGCTTGAAGTGGTGCTGGGCTGAGGGGAGAGGCAAATCTGCTGAGGAAGCCTAACTGCTTCCTAACTACCCAGGGACAGAGGCTTGGCTCATGAGGGTGCAGTGCCAGCCAATTTTATAGTTTCACTCTCATTATAAGAGTTTCAGCTCCTCTGGGGGGGGACAGGCAGTGGAAAGTGTTTGATAAGTTTCCACAGCCTATTTAGGGTCCCCCTTGGTGGAGGGGGTTGTCCAGAAGAGGGCTTCTTTTTGGTCCCTTATTTCTCCAAAAAAAAGGAAAGGTTACTTTTAAAAAATTAACATAATTTAATCGCTAAGATCTGCCTCAAAACCTTCAGAGAGAAGCCTGTTGAGAGGCTCCACAAGGGCCCAAGAGGGAACGCTGTTCTTCCTTAGCTTTGTTTGACTGCTTCCTTGTGTGTTTGGTTGGTTTTTCTTGGTTTGTTTGTTTGTTTCTCGCATTTCTTTTCTCTTTCCTCCCCCCTCCCCCTTTTTTTAGGCTCTGCTAGATTGTTTCTTCTTTGCTGTGCTTCTTCTTCCTTGACTTGTTTTGACGTGTTTTTTCACCATTTATGTTTCTTCTTTAGAAAAATGTCTATTCAGGTTTTGCCCATTTTTTTCTATAATTACATTCATGTTTATTTCAATCCTGTGGCATACACTGAATATAATGCACTTAAAAACACTTTCATGTTTCCTTCGTAGGTTATTAAATTTTACCATCCATTTTTATAACTTAAATTTACTAGGGAAAACCACATGTAAAAAAATTGTAGAAGAATAGAAGATCACAACCAACATGAACTCCTGAATTTAAAACAGTATAATGTAAGGTAGTTTATCTTCATGGTAAACATTCGCTTTTTGCAAATCCCTCTTGGATTCCCTTAATTAAAAAGCTGCAAGGACAGCCATGGTACTTGGAATGAAATGGTGAAAGCAGGAAACTGTTGAAAAAGAACACCAGTCATAATCTCACTAGGCAAATTATTCATCTATTCCCAGCATCTCCTTTGGAAGTTGCAGCTTCATTTAGAAGAATCACTCCCATGGTGATAGCAGCATTCAGTATGAGAATAATATGTGACTGCCATCAATAGAGTCTGGCTGCTCCCGTGAATGTAGCTCATTAGTCCATTGTGAACATTCGTATGAGCGTACAGAAAGGCCCAGAGATATGATTCCACATTTGGTCAGAAGTCATAGCAAAGACCATACACAAGGACACCATGGATTAGTCTTGTTATAGATAAACTCTAAGTTATTCCTTCTTAAATAAAGCAAAACCATAAAGACTGACACCAACTGGGCCAAAGAAATGGTGCCAGAGTTATCAGGTGGCCTGAAGTCCCGAATATGAATATCTGTTCTGTCTGCATTTCATTCTGCTAGTTGTTCAGCCACATTTGAAGGGCAAAAGCGTCAACTCTCTGGGGCCTACCTTTTGGAGGAAAATGCATGAATGGAGGAACAGAGTTCATGCAAAGCTGTATGGTCCACTCATCATAGTCTACCATACTGAAGATGACTTTGTTACAAAAAGCAAAGGAATAGTGCCAGGAGTTAGCCAGTATTTGATATTCTTCATTAGCTTTCCTGCACACAGAACACTGTCACTGAGCCTGAAGAACACTGAGAATAGCCATGATAGAATAGTTTCGAGGAGGTGCCTTTATAAAATTAAGAATTTGTCACCATTCATTTGGAAGATTCAGCACCTGAAAATCCATTCCATCAACTGTTCTACTTTCTCAGCTAAAAGATTTTCCTTTCCTTCTGTCCTTCCCAGAGCTGGATGCACAGGAGCAGCAGCAGGAGGAAGAAGGGAAAGCTCCCAGTGGGCAGTTGCCTCAGCCTCAGCTTCACCAGCCTCTAGGTGAAGGAGCTCCCCTGGCGCCCATCTCCTCAGAGCAGTATCTCCTCCATTCACGGTCACCCTGGGTACCTGGCTCCTCCCAGTGCCCCAGAGCTGCCATGCACTTGCCCCGGAGCCAGCTGGTTGGGGGGATGGGAGCAGCATAGCAAGAAACTAGGCAGCAGCTAAGGATGCAGAAGAGGATGACTGACAGAACATCCTGTTCACAGAGAGAGGAAATCTGGAATGCATTTTGCCCATTTTTTAACCAGGTCATTTGTCTTTTTGTTATTTGTAGTATCTCTTTATATATCATGGATATTAGTCCCCTGTAAGAGGTGTAATTTCCAATATTTTCTGCCAAGGAGTAGGCTGCCTTTTTAAACCTCTTCAAAAAGGCCTTTGAGATTCAGAAGTGCTTAATTTCGAGGGGGCCCAATTTATCTATTTTTCCTTTTGTTGCTCATTATTTGGGTGTAAGGTTAAAAAATACCCATCTAACCAAAGGTCCTGTAGATGTTTCCCTACACTATTTCCTAGGAATTTTATAATACTGGCTTTTATGTTTAAGTCTTTGAGCTATTTTGAGTTGATTCTTATATAGGAAGTGAGCTAGGGGTCTTCTTGGATTCTTTCAGTTATGGGTATCCAGTTCTCTCGGCACCATTTGCTGAAGAGACTCTACTGTTCCAGAAAAGTGGACTTCGTAGGCTTATCAAAATTCAGTTGACTAAAAAGTTGAGGGTCTATTTCCGAACTCTCATGTTGATTCCAAATTGTGTTTATTTTTCTGCCAATACTATTCTGTTTCAACTACTGTCGTTTTAAAATACATTCCAAGATCAGGAAGCCTCTAACAGTCACAGTATCCTCTTAAGTTATTTTTTGTTTCTCTGGGGTGGAGACATAATGTCTCTCTTTTATTCATGATTTTTTAAAATTTGCATCTACTCTCTTTTTTTCTTTGTTAGTCTTGCTAAGATTTTGTTGATTTTTTAAATTTTTTTATTTGTTCAACGAAACAGATTTTGGTTTGTTGATTTTCTACATTGTTTTTCTCCATTTCATTTATTTCTTCTCTAATCTTTGGTCTTTCTTTCTTCTTGCTTTGGAATTATTTAGTGTTCTTTTTCTAGTTTTTCAGGTTGTTCAGTTAGAACTTTGATTTTGGCTCTTCTTTTTTAGTGTAGGAATCTAGGGCTCTAAATTTCCCACCCCCTGCCCCAGCACTACCTTTGCTATTTCTCATAAGTTTTGTTATGATGTGCTCATATTTTCATTTGTCTCAACATTTCTACTAATTTCTCTTGCAATTATTTGACCCACTAAGTTTTCAGGGGTCTGTTGTTCAGTTTCCATATATCTGCAAATTTTCCCCTTTGTTGTCTATTATTGATTTCCAGCTTCATTTCATTATGATCATAAAAGGTGTTAAGTGTAATTTCAATCTTCTTAAACTTATTGAAAGCTGTGCTGTGTGTCCACATTTGGTCTATTCTGGAAAAGAATCCATGAGCACTTGAGAAGAATGTATAACATGCAGATTTGGGGTGCAATGTCCTTTGTATATTTTCTGGTACGGCTCATTTATCTTATTTTTCATGTTCTCTGTTTCTTGTTGATCTTCTGTCTAGCTGTTCTATCTATTGATGTGATTGGCATACTGAAGACTCCAACTATTATTGTAGAGATGTCTGTTTCTACTTTCAGATTTGCGAGAGTTTCCATCAGATTTGCGAGAGTTTGCTGCATTTGGGCACCCTGGTTAGGTACATACCTATTTATGTCTGTTACTACTTCCTTATGAATTGTCCCTTTTATTATTATATCTGGCCATCTGAATCTCTTATCACTTTTGGCATTTAAATTCTGTTTTCTCTGACACTAGTATAGCTACCCCCACCATCTTTTGGTTACTCTTTGTGTAAAATATCTTTTTCCAAACTTTCATTTTCAGTGTATTTGCATCCTTTGGTCTAAGGTAATTCTCTTGCAGACAGCATATGGATGGCTCATGTTTTCTTATCTATTTGTAAGCTTATGTCTTTTGATTAGAGAGTTTATTCCACTAATATTCAATGTTATTACTGTAAAGGTATTACTTACTTCAGCCATTTTATCCTTTTGATTTCATATGCCATATCTCACTTTTGTCTATCTATTTGCTTTTTCAGTTACTCTTTGTGGAAATTTGAAACAATTTTATGAATCCAAAAGGAGAAATATTATGTTTCTAAATCAATCTATTCTTCT
>JAQZBX010103243.1:0-11076 GCA_029593785.1 Cabassous unicinctus | reverse complement strand
CTGATTTTAGCAATTTAGTTCTTTTTTTTTTTCTTGGTCAGCCTAGCTAGACATTTGTCATATTTGTTAGTCTTTTCAAAGAGCCAACTTTTGGTTCATTAATTTTCTCTATTATATTTATATTCTCTATTTCTTTTCTTTCCACTCAACTTGCTGCATGTATAGTTTGCTCTTCTTTTTCTAGTTTCTTATGATGTAAGATTAGGCTATGGATCTTTCTTCTTTTATAAGACAGGCATTTACAGCTAATTTTTTCCTTTAAGCACTGCTTTTCCCATATCCCATAAGTTTTGAGGATTGCATTTTCATTTTTTCTCATGTAGAAGTGTTTTCTAATTTCTCTTGTGATTTCTTCTTTGACCATTTTGGTTATTTAGGAGGCTGAGGTTTAATTTCCACATATTAAAGTATTTCCAAAATATTCTTCTGTTATTTATTTCTAGTTTGATTTTACATTGTGTTCAGCAAAAATACTTTGTATGATTTCAATCCTTTTGAATTTATTGAGACTTCTTGTTTATGGACTAACCTTTGGCCTATCTTGGTGATAGTTCCATATGCACTTAAGAAGAATGTGTATTCTGCTGTTGTTGAGTGGAGTATTTTATACATGTCAGTTATGTCTTGTTTGTTTATAGTGTTGTTCAGCCTTCTATTCTCTTGTTGATTTTCTATTTGTTCTAGATATTATCTAAAGTGGGCTACTGACATCTCCAATTATTGTTGTCATCTATTTTTCTCTTCAATTCTATCAGTTTTGCATCATGTATTTTGGGGATCTGTTGTGGGGTTCACATATGTTTATAGTTGCTATGCCCTCTTGACTGACTGTCATGTTCATCATTATAAAAACTCCTTCTTAGTCTGTAATAACAATTTTTGACTTAAGTCTCTTTTGTCTGATATTAGTATAGGCACATGAGCTCTTTTTTGGTTATTGTTTGCATTGTTTACCTTTTCCATTATTTTATTTTAACCTTTATGTATTTAGATACATATTTGAATCTAAAGAGTGTCTCTTGTAAACAGCCTATAGTTGGATCATGTTTTTGTTGTTCTTTTTTTTTTATCTCATTCTTCCAACCTTTACATTTTGATTGGAGTGTTTAATCCATTCATAGTTAATGTGATTACTGATAATATAGGATTTACATCTGCCACTTTGCTCTTTATTTTCCATATGACTTATGTCTTTTTTTCCTCCTCTATTCATTACTCTCTTCTCTTGTGTAAAATAGATATTTTCTAAGGTACCATTATAACTTCTTTGTAATTTCTGTTACTATACTTTGTGGGGATTATTTTCTTATTGGTTGCCCTGGGGATTAAATTTAGCATATGAACATATAACAATCTTGTGAGTGAGATCTTCCAGAGAGCCACCGGATAAGTCAAATAATGACAATTCTTTGGGAATAAGGCTTTGAAGGATTTCCATTCCCATTATGCCCTCTCCAGCAGCAGCCAAGCTGCTGATGTTCACATGATTGTGGTCTGCTAGTTGTCAGGATCCTTGTGTTGCTGGGATTAGGGAATAGGAATTGGGCTAGACAAAATGTTCTAAGGCTTGCTGTCCTTATGAGAGTCAATAATTTTTTTAAAAATGAACTTTCTCCAGATTGCTGAAAGCCTCTGCTTAATATCCAGAGTTGTGAAAATTTCATTCTGACAATCTTTGCCAGTGTTCTTTTTGCTTTTATGGAAAAGAGGATTTTTGGAGGTTCTTACACTGCCATTCCTTCTAGTATCTTCCCCTTTTACTTTGAATCAATCAAAACAGTCCTGTATTAGCCAGGGTTCTCCAGAGAAACCATATATATATATATGATTTATTTTAGGAATTATTGGCTCATGCAACTGTGGGGATTGGCAAATATGAATTCTGTATGACAGGTTGCAAGCTGGAAACTTTGAAAAAGGTGGTTCTGAAATCTGGTACATCTGAACTCTGTAAGGCAGGCTGCAAGCTGGACACTTCAACTCATGTTATATTCCCTAGGAGAAGCTGGCTGGCTGAAGAAAAGGTAGAAATTCTTTTTCTAACTTCTGAAAGTTTCAGTACATACTTTAAGACCCAAACTGATTGGATGCAGAGACTCCCCTCATTTCTGAGGTCAGTCTCCTTCAATGATTTTAGATGCAATCAGCCACAGATGCAATTAACTGACTAATGATGTAAATACATCTATGAAATACCCTCACAGTAACATCAGGCTACTGCTTAACTGACCAAACAACTGGACACCATAACCTAGCTATACTGACACATGGAATTAATCACCACAATGTCTTTACTGAAATTTAACTTAAATGCTAGACTTCCCAAAAATCTATATAATCCTTTCAGGATTTACCAAGGAACTACATTTCTCCATGGATTTCTTTGTTGTCTACAAGAAACAAATTAGACTTTTTTTATTTGGACTTGAGTGAATTGTGATTTCCATCAATATGATATTACTAAAACTGTTACCACCACCACCACTAATTCCACCAATTTATCTGACAATTACATACACCTATCAACACAGTATTGAGCCTATAATGAATTGTCTCAATCACTGATGATGGAATTTTTCTGATAAAGCAGAGATCATCAGAGGTATGAAGCTAGATTATATTAATCTAATGTTAATAGCTGAGAGTTCTGCTACCTTATGAGAGGCCTGATGCCTACAGAGACATTCTGATAAGTAGAATTAGTACTTGCATTAAGAACAGTCCTGGATTCAATTAGCATTGAGCACTACGAAGGATTATGAATCAAGAACCAAAATATGGGGCAAATCCCTGAGTAGCTTTCAGAACTAAACTTTAAATCAGAATTCTCAAACTATTTAAATCAAACTGTATTTTAATGTCATTTTTGTAGGATAAAAAATGGCCAAGTATTGGCAATTTCTTATGGTTCAAACAAATATATTTGGACCTACCCTATATCTTGCAGATGTTCCACAATAGATAGATAGATAGATAGATAGATAGATAGATAGATAGATAGATAGATAGATAGATAGATAGATAGATGATGGTAGTGGAACATTTGGTCCAACACTTTTGGCAAACCCTTGTTGGTTAATCAAGCATGTTAGCATACTAAACACCCTGAGGAGTTTTGCAGTTAAAAACAAAAAGCAAAAAACCTTGCTATCCCAAATTTGCCAAATGTCTTTAATCTTGGAATCCTTTTCTCCCAGAGGACCCATTGTGCACACTTTGGGGAATGATGTTTTACGGATCCAAATATGTCACAAAGAATTGTTGTGGGTGACATAATGTCATTCAGGAAAGATGGAATGTTTCTGTAATGAAAAGCATGGACTTGGGTTTCCAGTTGTTTCATTACAACATTTGCCAATATATTTCCCAAGATAATCAGAGGTACCATGTGTGGATTGTAAATGAGTTATCTTTATGAGCAAGATATCTTGAGCAACATAAAATCTACCCTCATAGACATGTAAGATGACGATCTGAGAGCATAAATCCTACCATGTGTTAGCTGAAATGTCCCTCACATCTCATCCACAATATTCTCAAGTGAATAGAGTGCAATGGGTAAGACTGACAATTTCTTTCCTTGTATCCACTGTATTTACTTCTGAATTATAAACTTTGGGTAGTACCAATACTGTTTGCATCTGCTTTAGATCAGTAAAATCTTAATCAAGCAGTGCTCAACTAAATGGAAACTTTTATGAAGTGGAAAGTTTGCACATGAAGGACTTGGAAAAAGGGAAAGAATTAAAAACTGATATTAACAGACCAGCCACAATTAGAATATACTGTGATTGGTTTATCTACCTCCCCCCAAAAATGAGAACTGGTTCTAAAGAGGATTCTTCCCCTTAATAACTTAGAAATAATAATGAACTATTTCTGGGATTGATTTTCCTCATCTATATAATAAGGAAGGGTACCCTAAATACATACAGATATTTGACTGAATTCCCATCCTGGCGCATTGCCATTGAGCATGGACCATAGTTCACATTGTAGTTTACACGCTCTCCCACACAATTCTTCTATGGGAAGATATATAATGGCATATACCTGTCATTGTAATGCCATCCAGATGATTCCCAAGTCCCAAAAAAGCCCCCTCATTACCCCTGTCTTTCCCTCCCCCTGCCCACAGAGCATCCAGTGGCCACTGCCTCCACATCAATGTTGTAATTTCTTCCATTGCTAGAATCACAACAAGTCTATTGTAGAATACCAGTAAGTCCATTCTAGTCCATAGTTCATTCCCCAATCCTGAGGATTCCAGGATGGTGATGTCTACTCCACCTCTAATTGAGAGGGGGCTTCGATCTCACACAATTGATGGATGGGACTCTCTTGCTTGCAGTTGTAGGCTCTCTCATTTCCTTGGTATGGTGGTTGTCAATCATCACCTCCTTGTTACTTGTCCTGGGTGCATCCAATGAACTGGAGAGTAGGTCTTGCAACTCTGCTGAGTCTCAGGGCCCAGCTGGCATGTGGACTTATCAAGTCTCTTGGATATATACCTACCAACTCCAGCACCAAGTATAGGTTCAAATAGAAAGGACAGATGAGTCATGTGTAGGGAAACCATAACTGAGTCCAACTCTGTCACTCTCAGGAGCACAAACTCCAAAGTAGTGCCCACTGGCAAAGCACCAAACTCTGGAGCCATCTGCCCTGACCATAGGACCTGGGTGTCACCAGAGCCCTCAGGAGCCCCACTATTTGAAGTAGTATCCACTTTGGCAGTCTATGAAATACTGCTGAGATGTGTATAAGCGTTACCTCTGGGATGACCTCTTGACTCACTTTGAACTCTCATAGCCATATAAACTCATTTGTCTTTACCTTTCCCCCCTTTTATTCAAGGTCTTTTTCCAGTTGCATTGCTAGTTGGTGCTTGGTAGTAATCCTATGGTGCCAGGGAGGCTCATCCCCAGGAGTCATGTCCCATGCTGGGGAAAAGGTAATGCATTTATATGCTGAGTTTGGCTTAGAGAGAGGCCACATTTGAGCAACAAGGAGGCTCTCAGCAGGCAACTCTTAGGCACCCCACAACATTAGGCTATGTTTCAATTTCAAAAGCAAAGGCTCACAAGCATAGTCATCAATATCAAAGGCCCATCAATGGACCACCCTCCTTCGCCAGTCATTGCCCCTGCACTTGGGGAACAGTTGTTACTACATTAGAGAATGTGACAGAGCTCTTCAGGATGGGAATTCAATATTTTCTTGGTTATTGTATGAATCTCCACCCACTGTGACAATGCCCCATGAACATTTGAGCACATTTATATACCTTATATGTATGTCCAGGTGAACTTCCTCCCATGTATGCCCCATCACTAACACTCCACACCAATGATGCTCCCCCGCCCCAGTTGTAACCCTTCTGTGATCCAAAGCTTCTTCAAAAATGAAGCCATTACAATAGACAAATACAATGAATAGGAAAATGAAATAATAATGATAGGTTTAAATATAAGAAATAAAATACATAAAAATTTTTAAAAAACTAAAAATAAAATATAATTAAAAGATTGGGATATTAAAAAATAATGAAAAATATTTAAAAAAAATTTTTTTGACATTTTGCCTTTCATCACTGTAATACCTGTTGTTTTTTATGTACAGTGACATTTTCTTCCATTTATTCCCAGATGTCTTACTTTTTTTCATTTTGTTTTCAAAGAAGTTTTAGGTCACAGTAAAGTCACAAACAGAATGCAGGGGACTCCCGCATACCCAACATCCTCCCTCTTTTCCCCCTTTCAGTATTAATACCTTTTTATATGTGGATGGTATATTTGTTACAACTGATATACAAATAGTGAAACATAGCTGCTAACCATGGTCAATGGTTTACATTATGGTTTACATTTTAGACCATACACTTTTATAAATTTTGATGATATTTAACATGGCCTGTGTCCATCATTGCAAGATTATGTAGAACACTTCCACTGCCCACTAAATACCCACTGTTCCATTTATTCTATTCCTCCCTCCCCCACCCCTCAGGGCCCACGGTGACACCCCAGCTTCACTCCTTGGATGACAAGATTCATAGTTACTTGCAACAACACTGAGGTCTTGACACACTGGTTTGTCCTCCCCTATTAGGAACCGCCCATGCTCTCAAAAGACTACCGCCCCTCTGTTTGAAAACATATCGGTCCTCCCCAGGATGGGAGTCCAGCTCCTCCCCACTCATTATGTGGGTTTCCACCTGATACAACACATTATGACCAAATGATCACTCGCACACCCCCTAGAAGCCTGCCCCAGGTGAGCCCTGTCTCGAGTGCTCCCCCATCCAACACCCTAAACCCATAACCCTTCCTTGTTATATTGCCATAAGAGCATGCCCTTATATTTTTTATTTTATCTTTTATCAGATTTATTTCTGTGCTTATCTTATCCTATCTTCTAAGCCTCAAGTACAAAAAGATGCAATAACTATCTCTGATTCATCTTTGTTTTCCAGGTAGTACCAAGGTATGGTTAGAAGTGCAGCTCTAGGGTCAAACAGCTTGAGATGGAGTCTTGACTCCATCCCTTACTGACTCTGTGACCTCGGGCATGGTTGCTTAACCATTTTTGTCTCAGATTCCTCACACATAAAATTGGGATCATAATCATACCTACAGCATGAATTGTTCAATACATGGACTACAGTTAGAACATTGAGTGACACATGGTCAACATTTAATAAACATTAACTCTGTCATGCAATTATCATCTATTTAATAACTATTTGTTGATTCTTTGGAAGTGTGGGTGATTCTAAAAGGCCATTATTCCTTCCTTATCATGAAAATGTTTTTCACTCTTAATAACTCTTTTAATCCTTCCCCTTTCCCTCTAAATAGAACAAATAATATTGCTTTAATCCTAGTGGTCTCAGAAGATCTTGGAATTTCAGCATACATTCTTATATCCAAACTTCCTTTTAAATTTTTTATTTCCCTTCCTATCTCTTGATGAAGGGTGCAATTGTATGCGTATAAGCCTGAGTCATGTTTCTACTAAAGTTAGGAAAGTATTAACCCTGACCTGGTAATTGTCAGGCTTCTACCAACTGTCTAGGGAGCCTGTTTGGCTTTCAAACACAATGAGCATTTAAAAAAGAAGAATTGCGTGAGCATTGTTAAACATTTCCCTCCCACTGACTTCATTCCAGCCAGCTTTCCTAGAGCTCATGTCACATTCTAGCCCCTATGATTCATCTTCCACTCAAGGCTTACAATTAGAGACAAAATTTCTAGAGCTGTGCTGTCCAATACAGTACCCACCAGCAGCATGTAGTGATTGTGCACCTGAAGTATGGCTTGCTGGAATTGAGATGAGCTCTAAGTATAAAATGCACAGTGTTTTTTTTAAGACAGCACAGAAAAAAAAAAGTAAAATACACCAAATTTTTATATTGATTACATGTTGAAAAGATAATATTTTAGATATCATGGGTTAAATAAAATATATTATTAGAACTAATTTTAGCTGATTCTTTTTACTTTTTTGAATGTGACTCCTAGATAGCTTCAAATTACATAGGTGCTACAAATATTCTTGCTGTCCTGATTTTGTGATAATCAGGGTAGGCTAAACATTTGCTATATCAGAAACCATGCATGTGTCCCCAGACCCAGTTTTTCTCCCTAGGTTTGGTTTTTAGAATGCTGGTGATAAACTAAGCCTGATATATTATAGGACCATCCTGTATGGGAAAATACTGTAACTTTGGGTATCTTTGGTCAACCTTAAGAGATATAGATAGGGGACAGATGTGGCTCAGGTGGTTGGTTATCCATCTCCCATATGAAGGGACCTGGGTTCAATCCCCGGGACCTCCCGGTAAAAATAAAAAAAAGAAAAATATAGAAGGTGCATGCATGTGTGGGTGCTCCGCCAGGCCCTGCAAACGGGTGCGCCATCAGGCCCTGCATGTGGGTTCACCACCAGGCCCCGCTAGTGGGTGAGCCGCCAGGCCTTATGTGCGGGTGCACCACCAGGCCCTGCAAGCCATGCAGTAAGATGACGACGTAACAAGAGAGTGACACAAAGGAGAGCCAAGATGAGACACACCGAAAAACCAGGAACTAAGGTGGCACAGGTGGTAGGATGCCTCTCTCGCACACTGGAGATTCCGAGTATCAAATCCCAGTGAAGACAGGAGGAAAAGGATGAGAAGAAAGGGCAGGAAATGGACACAGAGAGTTGCCCAGTGAATGGACACAGAAACAGCAAAAACAGAGGGAGGGGGGTAAAAATGGATAAAAGTTAATAAATAAATAAATCCTTTTTAAAAAATGTATAGGGGAGAAAGATACGGACTAGATGATGCTCTTTCATGATTTGTTAACAAGTGTTTCACAACAATGCAGGTATTTCTGGGGGTGTGGGGGGGTGATGTGTGTAGGAGTCCTGTATGATGTTATGCATGTTTGTTTTGTAAGTTCATGATGCTTACTGAACACTTATAGTTTATGTACATTCTTGTGTGAATGATATACTTCAATAAATTGTTTAAAAAAATTTTTTTTAATTACATAGGTGGCTCAGATTTGTGGCTTGTGCTGTATTTCTGTTGGACAGTACTCATCTAGCACAAAATCTAGATCTAGAATATTCTTTCAGACAAACCCTGTCCTAAATTTCTTACACTTGTTCATTCATTGACTATTTAAAGAAGACCAATAGGAATTATTATTCTTGTTTTATATTCAATAAATTTCAGAATCACTGGAGGCTAAAACACTTGTTAAAAAAAAACAAACAATGTGATCATTGAATTTTAGGTTTGTCTCTCTCCAATTTCAGGTTTTCTTTATTGCATTATATTGCATTTTGGTGGCAAACTGGCCCCACATTAAATAATATTAAATTCTTGTCTCAACTTGGATTCTCTGGAAAAAGATGCTGAAATAGAATTTGGGGTGCAGTATATTTATTACAGATTAACACCTGTGGAACAAAGGGTGGGGGGAAACCAGGATTGAGAGGGAAAAGTAAGACTGTGCTGCAAGCTTGACAAAGTCCCAGCCAACCCAGCAGGAAGCTCTGGTGCAAATCTAGCCTGTCGGAAGGATCCCTCATTGCAGAATGGGACTTCACACTTCTGACTGGCTGTCGCTGGGTGTGCACAGCCCAGGAAAGGACAAGACAGAGGGCAGGGCTGCTTTCTGCAGCTGAGACTAGCCCTAAATGAGCTGGCAGCTGGAGGCTCTGCTGACCATAGTCTCTATGGCTGTGTATCCTAGAAGTTGCTGAAGGAGGATTTGGGTGCTGCTTGCACCCTTAAGTCCACCCTTCAGTGAGAAAGGTATTGCTTCTTTTTTTAATTCTGCTTTTATTCTTCTAAATATCTCAAGGATAAAGACCTTATTTTCTACAAAGAAATAGCAGGCTTCAAGCTCAGAGACTTGGCAGGCAACAGAATCTAGCTATAATTTAATAATATTGGTTATTTTATTGTATTTATTTTTATAGTTGTCTTCAATTTGTGGACAAATTTATTGGTTTTCTGCATATGAAAATACTATGTTTCCTTTATAAGGACTTATTTAAGAAAAAATGTATTAAATAAAAACAATCAAAGTTATTCTATTTAATTTAAGGTGCTTAAATTAAATGTTAGAAGCCTCGATGGCAGGGTTTCTTAACCTTTGTTTGTTCCACAGACCTCACTGCCAGTCAGGGACTTGGGAATTGACCTGAATGGCACTGCAACGACAGATATAGGCCATTATATATCTTCCCATAGCCTGCAGAATTGTGTGGGAAAGAGTATAAACTACAATGTGAACTATGGTCCATGCTCAATGGCAGTGCCCCAGGATGCATTTATCAATTGCAATGAATGTGCCACACTAATGAAGGATGTTTTTTATGTGGAAGGGTGTGAGAGGTGTGAGGAGCAGGGCATATGGGAATCTCTATATTTTTAATGTAACATTTGTATAATCTAAGTATCTTTAAAAAAATAAAAATATACATTTAAAAAATAAAATTAAAAAAATTACATTCACAATGTTGTGCTACCATAACCATCAGCCTTACTAAAACTTTTCCATTACTCCAAAGAGAAACTCTTTACCAGTTAAACATTAAGACCCCATTCCCTCCCCCACCCCACCCACTAAAAAACTGTATTCTAGTTTCTGAGGCTATGGATTTGTGGATTCTAGATATTTCATACGAGTGAGATCATACTATAGTTGTTCTTTTGTTTATGGTTTATTTCACTGAACATGATGTCTCCCAGGTCATACTGTCATATGTTACCATAATTTCATTCCTTTTTACAGCTGAATAATATTCCATTTTATGTATATACCACATTTATTTATCCATTTTATTTGTTAATAGATACCGGGTTTGGGTCCATATTTTGGTAATTGTGAATAATACCAATATATACATCAGTGTGCAGATAATGTTTGAGTCCCTGCTTTCAATCATTGGAAAAGTGGGATTGCTGGGTAATTTGCTTACATTTCTGAGTAACTGACAAATTGTTTTCCTCAGTTGCTGTACCATTTTACATTCCCACTAACAATAAATGTGTCTTTCTATTTCTTCACATCTCCTCCATACTTTTTTTTTTTAATTTTCAAATAGTAGCCATTCTAGTGGGTATGAAATTGTATCTTACTTTTGCATTGATTTGCATTTCCATAATGGTTGATGATGCATGTGCTTATTGGCCATTTGCATATCTTCTTTGAAAAATTCTGTTCAAGTATTTTGTCCATTTTTAAATTGGGTGGTTTGACTTTTTGTTGTTGAGTTGTAGGATTTCTTTATACATTCTGTATAGTAAATCCTTATAAGCTATGTGACTTCCAAATATTTTCTCCCACCCTGTAGGTTGTCTTTTTTCTTCATGATGAAGTCCTCTTATGCAGAAAAGTTTTTAATTTTGATGAAGTCCCATTTATCTATTTTTTATTTTATTTCTCATGCTTTTGGTAAAAGTCTAAAAGACTATTGCCTAACATGAGGTCCTGAAGAGGTTTTCCAATATTTTCTTCTAAGAGTTTCTTATATTTGGTTCTTATATTCAGGCTTGTGATCCATTTTGAGTTA
>JAQZBX010103242.1:0-11115 GCA_029593785.1 Cabassous unicinctus | reverse complement strand
ATATTTACCTCAAAATACCTATTGTTTAAAGAACTATTATCTACTTGATTCAGTACATTCATGTAACTGTGACCTTCCATCCAGGTAACAAATTTAAAACATTTATGAAATTAGTAACACCTGAAAATGTTATCAGATATTTTATTACCTGATAGCCTGAAGTCAAATAAAATGGGATGTATGTATTAGCACATTATAGTAATCATTAGGTTTAGAAATCCATTGAGAAACAGAATGACAAAAAAGAAACTACAGAATAGAGACTTTTAGTAAATAAGTAGAATTAAAGGAAAGTGTTTGTTCACAGTGTCAAAACAAGAAAAGACTTTGTTGTTTGTCATGGGCTTTGAGGAATCTCTGTAGGTCAGGGGCACAGATGCATGGAGTTGCCAATACCTGGCCATTGGCACATGTTTAATGGTGAAGAGTTTCTACCACTTAGATAATCAATGGGATCTGGAATTGGAGACTCTGATTTTTTCCTATATACTCTAGGCAAAGCAGGGTTGATGTCTAGAATTATCAGAAGCCAGAAAGAAAAACTGCTCTGTGGCCACTATGTGCCACTTCCCCCTTTTAATAGTGCCATGATTTCATTCATAGATTAATTTTTCCAAGCTACACGGGGCTTATGAGAGGCATTCATGACTTTTCAAGTCTGGCTCTGGTAGTTCTGAGTAAAAATATTTACTGCAGTTTCTTAAAGTAATGTACATTTTGTGGGTTGATTTTTAGGGAATAATTTCTAAGAGAAATCTGGAAAAATCTTTTTCAAACAATATAAAAGCTTTGGCTTAGGGGACCAGTTCACTCTGTGGTTCAGTTAATGCTGACATGAGAAAGTAAACTTGTTCAATCTAGAATATGCTTTCTGAACTCATTGCAATTAAAAGTGAATATAAAATTTAAAATTAAAAGTGAATATAAAATTTAAAATTAAAACACATGGAATTCATACAATCTTGAGGGTAGTTTTGTCTTTTATACAATTTGTAGCTCTTTTCCAGTTCATTTGATCTTGTCTGTGTATTAGTATTTTTAAACTTTGTGGCAAGTATTGAAATAGTAAAATTAAACTATATTTTAAAATAAAAAAACATTCTTTGGTTTCTTCACCCGGAACCCCAGTGGCATGTTTTAGATTTTTACCTATCTGAATACATGTCCTCTTGTGGTCTTATTTGTTAAGAATGTCTTCATGTGAAGAAGGCATCAAAGAATAAAATGCAATCTAACTGAGCTGAAAATTACAAAGTGCACATGGACTATAACCATTTTGATCCTCATGTAGCTTATTTATTTTTTGGGAAATGTTACAAATACCTGAATATATTGAGAACAATGTATCTAGTTAGGAATGACTTTGGACATCAAGTAACAGAAAGCACAACTAAAACAGTGTCAAATTAAGGTTTTTATTAATTCACACATAACTTAGCTGAGTTTTGGGAGTCCAGGGGTGTTATAGCAGCTCAGTGACATTGTTAATGGCTCAGTCTTCTTTAATTTTTCTCTACAATAATAAATGTGTTTTTCATCCTCCTCTTCACAGAATAGCTGCTCTACTTCCAGACACTGAATCCATATCCCAGGCAGAAAAAATAGGAAAAACATTCAAACATGCAGTACAAAGGGAGTGCCGTATGTGTCTTAAAAATCATTTTTAAAGTTTATCAGAAAATGGAAAAGTTCATATTAAAAACTTAATGAATTTTAAAACATTAAATATTTTCCAGAATCAGAGCAAGAATAAAAAAACAAAATCAGACCAGCCCTCCCTACTCCTGAAGCTTATTTTTTGCCAATTCCAGGGACCTCTCCTTCCTCCAGGGTAGCCACTATCCAGAAAGCCAACAACAAAGATTACTTTTTCATTTGTTCAACTTTACAAAAAAGAAATTGCACTATGTATATTCTTTTGTGTGTGTGTGTGTGATAAATATATTTAATTTTTAAAAATGCAATATGATTATACATTTAAAAATCAGGTTGCTGGTCACTTTTAGGATTAGAATGGTAGCAGGATAGAGAAGAGTCTCAGAGATAGTTTTAATTATTTGCAATATTTTCAGTTCTTGGAATGGGTAGTAAGTTTACAAGTATTAATTATATTATATAAATGTTTTGATTCTGTACTCAACATTATGCTTGTGAGTGTGCATTTTTTAATGTTTTTAAGTTAGGAAAATACATGTTTACCTGATAGCTCACCTCACAGTCCTATCTTGAATCCAACTACCATAGTCATTTGAAGATGGGAGAAATATCTAAAATAGCATAGAATGTCTAGAAGAAAATATAGCTAAGCCTAAGTGAAAGGAATACAAAGGAATAGAACTAAAAACATAGTTGATAATTGCCCAACTACATGAATAATAAAAGAAAGAGAAATATAAAAATTAAGGAAACTAAATATCTTTATCATAAACTTGTCAAATAGAATAAAAACATCCAGTTGTAGAGAGGCTGAGGTAAAACAGAAAAACTTGCCAATGGAAGACTTGCCAAAAGAAGTGTTCTGCCCAAGAAAAGTGCTTCTACTGAGAGATCTTACTCTAATGTTTGATTTATTGGTAATGTTGAAGCCTCCAGAAAAGGAACATTCCTTGACCAGGGAACAGAATTCCAAAATGGGAGTTTTAAATCAGAAACCACCTATTTCCTTTGAAGTTTATCATAAGGTTTATTTAGAGTCAATATAACGATGTTTATGACACTTTCTTTGATTTAGACAGACCTGGGTTTGACCTTATCTTGGCTTCTTCACCAATGTTGTGACCTTGAGCAAGTTACCTTGTTACTGTAAGCTCTTCCTCCCTCATCTGTAAATAATGGAACATGATACTAATCAAATAAAAGAGTTAGTGCAAAAATTAAATGAGATGATGTGTATAAAATGTTTAACAGTGCCATATAGGGAATGTCATGGTTATTATTATTCAATAATATTGAACTATTTTTAATTTAAATGTATTTATTAATTCAATATGTTTGCATTTCTCTGGTACAGACACCAATTTATATTTAATCTTCCACCCATCCAGGTCATTCCTTTCAAGAAATATACGCTGAACAACAACTCCATACCAAGGAATGTACTAGGCATTGTGTGTATGAAGATGGATATAGTGTGAAATACAAGGAATCCACATTGGGATGACTAGTAAAATTCAGTAAATTTGGAATGACTGAAAAGAAAGTGAATGAGATGAAAATAGGAGAAATCTTGTGGCAATTTTATTAATTAAACCCTAGAAAAAAACATCTTTGTAAATGAATTTTAGGGGAGTATTTCCAAGTAGGCATAGATACAATAACCGCTGATAAAGTCTATCTATCTATCTATCTATGTATCTAAGGGATAACATCCATTTTGTACAAAATCCAAATAATTAATATAAATATCTGAGGTCATGCCAAGTTCAATTTAACGAACTTTAAATTACTAATTAGTAAGTACAAAAGAAGTCCCAAGATACGAATTTATAAACAGTAGAGAGCAGGGCAGGAAGACCCCAAAGAAAGATCCATGGAATGATTTGTGTAGTGGTTTGGTATTATTTATGAATTCCAAAAATAGATATTGGATCCTGTTTGTAAACTGGCCTTTTCCTCTGGGCTTAGTAGATTACATTAGATTCAGAGGCTTCACTTTTGCTTGATTAAATTATGATTGAGGCTTTGATTTGGCCACTTCAGTAGAAGTCGACTCCCAGCTCCCTTGTTGGGCCAGTGCTCACAGAGCAAATTAAATGGCAGAGGAGAGAGTTTGAATTTTGATGCTGGAGCCCCAGGAAGTAAATATTCAGAGAAGAAGAGCACAGAGTAAGAGACACAACTCATTATACGTGGCAAAGTCCCAGGGAAGAGAGATGAACCTGATAATCCACAGCTGACTTTGTGAAGAGAACTGAGCAGCTGTGCCCAGAAGGAAACAAGCCCTAGGGAGAGAGATGAGTCTTATACCAGCCTACAGCTGAGACGTGTAGAAGCTGGGACCATGGAGCTTTAAGAGGAAGAAGGAAGCTGAACCCTCGCAGAGAGTGCCCACCATCTTGCTCCAACACGAGACCAATAACTTTGGGTGAGAAAGTATCTCTTATGGTACCTTGAATAGGCCTTGTGACTGTAAGCTTCTACCCCAAATCAATACCCTTTATAAAACCCAACAGAGTTCTAGTACTTTACATCAGCACCCCTTTGGCTGACTAATACAGATTGCTTAAATATTCATAAATGCTGATGCACTCAAAATGTTGATTTCTGGTCCTCAGTACTTTGTGTCCTGCTACTCATGACAGTTCTCCAATGTCCCCATCACTGAGAGGTGGTTTCCCCAACAAGAAGCCTGCATAGGGCTCCCTTTATTTCTTGGTTCCTCAATCTGTAGATGAAGGGGTTCAGCATAGTGTTGACCAAAGCATACATCATTGAGGCCAACAGAATTTCCTAGAGGATCGTGTGACTACAGAGCTCAGGTAGATGCCAATACCTGTGCCGTAGAACAAGGGGACAACTGGGAAGTGAGACCCACAGGTGGAAAAGACGTTATACTTAACACCAGCTAATGAAATTCTCAGAATGGAGGACACAATCTGAGAATAGAGGAGGATCTCAGTGAGAGGAAGAACACCTTTAAGAGTAGCCACAAAATACACCAATATGTTATTGATGAGGGTATCAGAACAAGCAAGCTTCAGGACTTTGGTAAGGCCACAAAAAAGTGTGGGATTTCTATGTTTGTGCAGAAGGAGAGCCTCAGGATGGGTGAAGTCTCAATCAGGGCCATTGAAACACCAGGATGTCAGAACCATCAGGACAGAGCCTGGGGTTCATGATGACCATGTATTTCAGGGGGTGACACATGGTCATGAAAATGCCATAGGCCATCATGGTAGGAAGAAACTGTCCAGACATCCAAATACAAAGAAAAAATTTTTGGGTGAAGCAGACTGCATGGGTGATAATTTTGTTCTGTGTCTGGATGCTCAGCAGCATTTTTGGGATGCTGTTTGAGGTGAAACCAATGTCAGTCAAGGATAGGTTGGAGAGGAAGAAGTACATGGGTGTATGGAGGTGGGAGTCTGAGATGATGGCCAGGATGATGAGCAGGTTCCCACTCAGGGTAGCCTGGTGCATGGATGGGGACAGACCAAAAAGTAGAGGCTGCAGTTTCCTCTCCTTTGCAAATCCCAGGAGGAGAAAATTTGCAACACCTGTTTGGTTTCCTGTTTCCATGGGATGTCTGGGTTTACCCAGAATGAGGGAGGAGAAAAGGAATAAAACCATCACACCAAATAGGCATTCTCAGAATGACAATATCCAAAACTGAGTAGCTCATGATGCCATACACCTTGTCTAATTGTTTCTCCTTGATAACAAATGGTGGTTAATTTTGCTACCTGGAATCCAATGCTATAGCATTTGCTCTTCATCCAGGTGCTATCACCTCTTTCAACAATAAAATGTGGCTGCTATTGCCTTTACAGTTCAAGAAATTCTCCAACTCAAGGGCAGATCTTTCCAATCATTAGAACTTAACTTTCTCTCTTTCTTTCTCTCTTTCTTTCTCTTTCTTTCTTTCTTTTCTTTCCTTCCTTCCTTCCCTCCCTCCTTCCCTCCCTCCTTCCCTCCCTCCTTCCCTCCCTCCTTCCCTCCCTCCTTCCCTCCCTTATATATGTTACATTTTCTGGTTCCTTTGTTAATCGTAATAGCCAATCTAATGATTAATCATTGTTTACATTTCATTTATATAAGTTTTTCCTAATATAAATTCATCAGAATGGAGACTCAATAAAGACTATGTTCTTTTCACATAAGAGAATATAACGAACATTTCCAATATCATCCAATGCTCATCAGATTAAAAATACAACACCAAATGGAAGTCGCATAGTCTATTTATGTACCAGCATTTATAGAAATTTCATGCAGATTTTCTTAAAGATAAATAATGATTTGTTTAATTTTAATTAAAAGTTTTTGGAGGGCATCTTAGGTTTAAAGGAAAGTCATGCAAAAAGTAGAGTTCCCGTATATCTCCTTTGCACATGCAGTTTTCCCTATTTTTCATTAGTTTATTTTCTCTTGGATCTATCTATCAAAGTATTGTGATCAGTGAATATACTTCCAGTGTTTCTTTTATCACCTTCTTAAAAATGATCATCTGTTTCATTATTTTTTTGCTTTTAGAATGAGCAGTTGTAAAAATACTTTCATCCTTATTTTTAATTATCTATCTTCATAAGATACTAAATATTGAATAGAGAAAGTCATCTAGCATTCTATCATAATTTCATTCCTGGCCACAGGTAATTCTTCAAGATGAATTCAGAATCTTTTAGCAAAATGCAGGGAAAATATTGTTGTAATTTTAATAAGGATTCTACTAAAGAGATAAATTAATGTATAATGAGTTGGCATTATTTAAAAGTTAGTTTTCCAATTCCAGTAACGGGAATTTTCCTGTAGAGATAGAAAGACCATTTTGGTGAAATTTTCTGTGGTGGTGGTTATGAATACATGCTTAATTCCCGTTAATGGTATTTTAGTTTAATGTCATTAAGAACGAGATTCCTCCCTTTATCATATCACTAATATTTCAAATACATTAGAAAATATTTAGAATTTTTAATTATCTGTCTGACTTTAAAGTTGAATAAGCATAGAATTTTAAACTTTAATTAGATGCTAACCATGATTTAGGATATATTAATTTTTATCATGTTTTCTTGAACACATTTAATTCCTAGTTATCGTAGAAAGGTTTTCAAAAGTTATGAAAGAGTGATCAATTAACTCTTCAGAAAAACATAAGTTTAAACTGTATCTCTGTATTCCCAAACACATTTCAAACAAATGTCAAAGTTGAGGAAATAATAGGTGTTAGAAGAAAATATAGATATATACATTTCTGTATAGATAAATATACTCTTAAAAAGGCATAGTCATTTCTGAATATGAAGTCTTTGGGAGAAATAAGAGAGGAAAAGTTGAAAAATTGGACCAAAATAGGGAAAAAGTCAATAAGAAAATATTCCATGTAGAAAAATTTAAATGCCAAAAAAAAACTCTGCTTGATAATCCTAATTATGAAATGCAGAAAGATTATTTCTTTGAAATAAAAAGACATTAGATATTAACAATTCACAAAGGATATGTACAAAAATATTAATTTTTGCCAAATTTGCATCATACTATTATTGTAATTATGTATTGTAAGGCAATAGTTCAACATTAGCAGGTGATGTACTGGAAGCTTATTAACTATTTTTAATGAGTGAAATTCTAGGAGGGTAGTTGATGCCAAGCAAATGTGTAAAATTCAGTAGCCATTTTGAATTGTGCAATTAAATGATATTTTGGACATTCACAATATTATGCTACCATCACTCCTATGTAGTTCCAGAATATTTTCATCATCATGGAAGTTCTTCTGTACAATATTCAAAACTTTTTTCTCATTATTAAAAATTATCAATGTGTGGCTGCAAGAGAGGAAAAGCAGTTATATTCATATATACTGTTAGTCTCTTAAAAAACAGAGCAGAATAATTACAAATATTAACAAAAGCATAAAACTCCTGGAAAAGAGAATGGAAATCTGTAAATACTCAATAAATGAGAGTAAAAATAGCTAAAACTATTGACATCACCATGAGGCAAGCATTTTGCTGTGTTTGATATGCATTAGCTCATTTATCATCAGCACTGTTTGTATTTAGCAGATGTTAATGTATTAACAGTGGTATAAAAATTACATTAATGAACATTAATAGGTGCTTGGTAGGTTTTAGATACTCCAGTAATCTCGTCCTCATAACCAGTGGTATCCCCATTACAAAAGTGGAAACTCGAGCAGAGTAATATTAAGTAACTGAATGTTAGAAGATGTGAGAGGTTTGCAAGTGCTGATTTCACTGGATCCCAGTTAGTGATTCTTGAGCAAATGAATGAATGAGTGAGAATTTGTAGATAAGAACAGAGGATCTATGAATAGGTCAAATGGAGGCACTTTTAATGGCTACAGAAAAATGTCTAAGATAGATGGATAAGAAACTCTTGAGAGATTTTGAGATGGAAGAGAAGGCCAGTTTCCATAAAGGCAGAAACTTAGAATTGTCTTCTAGACCACAGAGGCAGAGAAGATGGTAGAGGGGGCTGCATGAATGTGTGCAATCTGTAAGTGGATGAACTCATCATCCCATCTGCGATCATGTTCAGTTTCCCACAACAGATGCTCAGTCAGCCTTCCTTGAGCTTCTTTTTCCCTGGTTCATTTCCCTCCTGAGTGATGGAGCTTCAACTCAGCTTCAAAGAAGAGCAGGGAGGTAACGTCAGACATTCTCTGTAGGAGCACAGTTTAATTCCCTTTGTCTTGGTACACTTAAGCTGTAGAGGAGAGGAGTGGGCATATTTGCTATGTCTGGGTCCTTAAAAGTTTATTTTTCCCTGATGACCATTAAAGTAATTATCCCTTTCTTAATCTAATCTCTGAGCAAATTGGTTCCCATGCATGAAGTGGTCAAAATAGAAAATAAATTATTTTCTGTTAATTTTGTAACCTAGGAGAACCTTTGATGGCACATTTGCTTATCCCATCCCTTGGGGCCCCTTAAACCTGTTTTTTGTTTGTTTTTGTTTTTATCCCCGACTCTGTCCTCCATCATTCACTGATCTCTCCAAGGAACATTTACTAAACATTTGAGATGGAGTTTCTTAGCCTATCAAATACATTTAAGTATACTGCTGGTTTTGATATCCCAGATCCTGTATTCCTAGACACAAAGCTCAAGGGTGTTTTCACTGTCCTTTTGTACACACTTAGGAATCTATCACTTACTCTGTGATCTAAATCAAATGGTCCAAAGTGCCTATACTGACACATTCATTAATGTTATCATGACGTACTTTGAAGTGAACCTGCTGGCTGGTGTTCCCCTCACTGGGATCCTTTACTATTATTGTAAGATTGTGTACTCCACACATGTAATCTCATCAGCTTGGGGGAGGAATGAAGCATTTTGTAATTGTGTGTCTTACATTTCCCTTGTCTCTTTATTTTTCTGTGTGAATAAAGCTGAGTTTGTGAGTTCTTTCCCATGCACATGCTTGTGCACCAGACTTGGTGATATAACCCATGGTTATGCCCATGCTGAACCCCATCATCTACAGTCTGAGTAATAAAGACCCCTTTATAGGAGCTCTGAGAAGGCTGTTTCTAGGGAAGTCACACAAGGGTCATTTTTCTTGGGGCTAAAATAATTTCCTGTGACTGCAGTGTTCTAATCCTCAGAGCCATAAATTGTGACTTTGTGAACATTCCATGAAATGAAAAACTAACTTCAGCAGATACGAACTTAAATATGATAAAGTAAACCATTCAATCATACATTGTATTTCAAAAGCAAAGAATTGTTTTGAACAATTTATATTAACTTGTTAAGAATTCTTGGCGTCCATATTTCTAAGGATTTATGTAATGGGTGCAGGACTGGATGGCATGTTCTATATTGTTTTATTGGTAAATAAATAACAGCCTGTCTGTTCCTCTATACAAAACTCTCCCCTTTTTTCAAATTTTGTCCTACAGTGTAAAGACCATTTAAGTGAACAATCTATAAACTCTATTACCCATTTTTGCATTTATGTTCAAAATCATATTTAATACTCATGTTCAAAGGATGACATATGAAAAGCTTGATATGCTGGGCAATAATTCCTCTGAGAATTAAAGGTGCTGAGTAAGGTTATGAAGTATTCTTGCATAAATTTGCATTGTCCTTCCAACACATCCTGCTAATGTGGAAAGTATTCCCACAGGGAGTCACATTTCATCATCATTCATCCAATGTATTCTTTTTTTTTTTTTAAATATGTATAGGTAAAATTGATTTATTTAAAATAAATAAATAAATGCATTTATAATCCTATTTTTAGAAAGAACTTTGCAAAGGAAAGAAAGATTTAACAGGTGATATGATAAGACTAGCAAAAGAACATGTATTAGTAAGGTACAGGCCGCCCTTGGTAAGAAAGGTATTCAGAAACAAAATGATTCAACAAATGAGAAAGTGTCGTCTTTGAATGTAACTTCTCAGATTTTGCTGGCTAGGGATTATGGGTCGCTCTTTTCCATGAAGTAAACCTGTAACACAGGTTTCTTCAATGTTGTTCATCTACCATTACCCAAGATTTTGTCCTCTTAAATGCATGAAGAGTTTTCACATAGCAATCAGTCCACATTCAACTCTGAGAGAAATGTGAGATTTTCACATTAGGAAAATATTTCCTTTTTAATTTTTTTTCATTTATTTTAATTTTTTTTTAATTTTTTTTAAATTTTTTTTTAATTTTTCATATATATTTTAAAAGATGCTTAGATCACATAGATGCTACACAAAAATTACAGGGACTCCCGCAATCTCCCCCTCCCATACCTCCCACAACATCCCCCATAAACCTCTTTCATTAGTGTGGCACATCACCCGCACTGGATATACACATCCTGGGGCCCTGCCACCAAGCATAGACTACAGTTTACATCATAGGCCTCACTCCCTCCCACCCAGTTCTCATGGTATATGCTGCTCTAAAATGGCCTATATCCATCACTGCAACACCACTCAGGACAACCCCCAAGTCCTGAAAAAGCCCCTGTATTACAACTGCCCTTCCCCTCCCCACCCCAAAAGCATCCATGGCCACTGGCTTCACCTCACTGCTACAGTTTCTTCCATTGCTTGAATCCCAATATGTCTACAACAGAATACCATTGAGTCCACTCTGTTCCATAGCTCTTCCCCCAATCCTGAGGGAATGGTGATGTCCACTCCATCTCCCAATGAGAGTGGGCTTATATCCCATAGATATGGTGGATGGGATTATCCTGCCTTCAGCTGCAGGCTCTCTCCATTCCCTGGGATTGTCATTGTCCATCATTGTCGTCTCCTCACCAGGTGGCTTGGGTGAGTCCATTGAGCTGTAGAGTAGGAGTTGCAGCTCTACCAAGATTCCAGGCACAGCTGGCACATAGGCAGGCCAGAGGCTCCAGTCTCTGGAAGTACACCTACAAACTCCAGCCTCACATATATGTTTGAATAGAAGGGACTGATG
>JAQZBX010103241.1:0-11076 GCA_029593785.1 Cabassous unicinctus | reverse complement strand
TAAGCATTACCTCTGGATTGACCTCCCGACTCTCTTTGAAGTCACTTAGAAACGAGAACTCATTTTTCTTTACTTTTCCCCCCTTTTATTCAAGGTCTTTTTTCCAATCGTGTTGCCTGTTGGCACTTGGTATTAATCCCTCGTTGCCAGGGAGGCTCATCCCCGGGAGTCATGTCCCACATTGAGGGGAGGGCAATGCATTCACACGCTGAGCCTGGCCCAGAGAGAGGTCACACCTGAGCAACAAGGAGGCTCCCAGGTGGCAACCCCCAGGCACCCCACAACAGTAAGCTCAGTTTCAATTAGAAGAGCAAATACTAATAAGGCAAGTCCTCAATAGCAAGAACCCATCAGTGGGCCATCCTCTTTTGCCAGACATGGCCTCTGTACTCATGGGACCATTGCTGCTCCCTTGGGGAATGTAGAGCGCTCTCCAGCCTGAGTATTCAGATTCCCTTATTTATTGAGTAATTGTCTACCTACCGTGACCATGCCCTATCCCTTGATCATTTGAACAATTTTATATATCTTTCATGTATATTCAGATGGACTTACTACCATGAATGTCCCATCCCAGACAACCCCCATCAATAATCCACTGCAACCCCCCTTGTAACCTTTTTGTGATCTAAACATTCCCTGAACATGAAGCCCATATAATAACAAAATACTATTAGTAGGAAAAAGAAATAATAATGATAAGCTTAAATGCAAGATGTAAGTACAAGGAAACTCAGAAGGAAAAAAAAGAAACTAAACTAAAAATAAAATATAATTAGGAGATTGGGACATTTGAAAAAATGGGAAAAACAAAACAAAAAACAAAAAATGAAAAAAAAAATTCTTTTTTAAAAGAAATTATTTTTTTTTCCTTTTATCACTGTATTATCAGATGTCCAGTGTACCGTGACACCTTCCCCCTCTCATTCCCCAGTGTCTCCCAAATTTTGATTTAATTTTCAAAGAAGTTTTAGGTCACAGGAAAGTCACACATGGAATACTAGAGACTCCCACCTACCCAACCACCCTCCCATTCCCCACCCCATATTAAAACCTTTTTTTTTTTTTTGGATGTTAGCATTGTTACAACTGTTATACTGATAGTAAGATATAGCAAATAAAAATTGTCAATGGTTTACAGTATGGTTTACAATTTAGACAGTACAGTTTAATAATTTTTGATGATATTTACTATGTCCTGTGACCATTACTGTAAGGTAATGAAGAGTATTTCCCATGACCACTAAATACCCCATGTAATCTTTTCTGTTCCTTCCTCCCCACTCCCTGGGGCATATGACTCTTCCCTGTCTTGGCTCATGGGATGACAAGATTCATAGTTACATGAAATGAGTATTCTAATCTGCCCTTCCTAATCTACCCACCTGTGAATCCTGCACCACCAAATCTCTACCCACCTGTCCTATCCTTCAATATGTAACTATACTCTTTCAATTTACCATAGATTATGCCCATATGGGTGATGGCTTGCAACCTACCCTTCTCTCTCTCTCCCTTGTTAGCCTATCTTTCAGTTAGTGGTTCTCAGAAGCTGTTAGCTTTCCTCAATTCAAATCAATCAGGTAATAAACTGTTCATCCTTCAATGCCTGGCATGCTTCATTCAACATAAGGTCTTCAAGACTCATCCATGTTATTCCATGGGTTAGCACTTTATTCGTTCTAGCAGCTGAGTAATATTCCATTGTATGTATGTACCACATTTTGCTAATCCGTTCATATGTTGATGGGCACCGGGGCTGATTCCAAATTTTGGCAATTGTGAACAATGCTGCTATGAACATTGGTGTGCATATATCTGTTCGTGTCTTTGCTTTCAATTCTTCTGGGTATATAGCCAGTAGTGGAATTGCTGGATCATATGGAAGAGCTATTGTTAGTTTTCTGAGGAATCGCCAAACTGTCCTCCACAGTGGCTGGACCATTCCACAATCCCACCAGCAGTGGATGAGGGTTCCTATTCCTCCACATCCTCTCCAACACTTATATTCTGCTGTTTTTTTAATAGCTGCCATTCTGATGGGTGTAAGATGGTATCTCATTGTGGTTTTAATTTGCATTTCCCTAATAGCTAGAGATGTCAAGCATTTTTTCATGTGCTTTTTAGCCATTTGTATTTCTTCCTTGGAGAAGTGACTTTTCAGGTCACTTGCTCATTTTTTAATGGGTTGTTTGTCTTTTTATTTCGAGGTGTAGGATTTCTTTATATATGCAGGATATTAGGCTCCTTTCAGATATATGGTTGCCAAATATTTTCTCCCATTGGTTAGGCTGCCTTTTTATTTCCTTAATAACATCCTTTGAGGTGCAGAATTTTTTCATTTTGATGAAATCCCATTAATCTCTCTTTTCTCTTGCTGCTTGTGCTTAGGCTGTGAAGTTCATGAAACCATTTCCTATTTCAAGGTCCTGTTGATGCTTCCCTATATTATCTTCCAGGGTCTTTATGGTTTTGGCTGTTATATTTAGATCTTTGATCCACCTGGAGTTGATTTTTGTATAAGGTGTGAGATGGTATTCTTCTCTCATTCTTTTGGATATGGATATCCAGTTCTCCAAGCACCACTTGTTAAAAAGGCCATTCTCTCCCAACTGAGTGGGCTTGGTGGCCTTGTCAAATATCAGATGATGGTATATGCGAGGATCTATATCAGAACTTTCAATTCGGTTCCATTGGTCAGTAGGTCTATCCTTGTACCAATACCATGTGGTTTTGATCACTGTAGCTTTGTAGTATGTTTAAAGTCAGGTAAAGTGATACCCCCAACTTCATTTTTCTTTTTCAATATGTCTTTGGCAATTCGGGGCCTCTTACCTCTCCAAATAAATTTTGTGGTTAGTTTTTCCAGTTCCTTAAAAAATATAGTGTTGATTTCTATTGGGATTGCATTAAATCTGTAGATTAGTTTGGGTAAGATAGACAACTTGATGATGTTTAGTCTTTCTATCCATGAACAGGGAATATTTTTCCATTTATTTAAGTCTTCTTTGATTTCCTTTAACAGTGTTGTGTAGTTTTCTGTATATAAGTCCTTTACATATGTAGTTAAATTTATTCCTAGTTATTGATTCTTTTAGTTACTATTGTAAATGGTATTTTTTTCTTGATTTCCTCCTCAGATTGCTCATTATTGGTATACAGAAATGCTACTGATTTTTGAGCATTGATCTTGCAGCCAGCAACATTGCTGAAGTCATTTATAAGTTCTAGAAGCTTTGCTGTAGATTTCTCAGGGCTTTCTATGTGTAGGATCATGTCATCTGCGAATAATGAAATTTTAACTTCTTCCTTTCCAATCTGGATGCCTTTTATGTCCTTTTCTTCCCTCAGTGCTCGGGCAAGTACTTCTAAGACAATGTTAAATAGGAGAGGTGATAGAGGGCATCCTTGTCTTGTTCTCGATCTCAGAGGGAAGGCTTTTAGGATTTCACCATTGAAAATGATGTTTGGTTTGCGTTTTTCATATATACCCTTTATCATATTCAGAAAGTTTCCTTCTATTCCTATATTTTGTAGTATTTTTATCAGGAAAGAGTGCTGTAATTTGTCGAATGCTTTTTCTGCATCTATAGAGATGATCATGTGATTTTTTTCTTTCAATCTCTTTATGTGGTGTATTATGTTGATTGATTTTCTTATATTGAACCATCCTTGCATACCCGGCATGAAACCCACTTTGTCATGGTGTATAATCCTTTTGATATGTGTTGAATGCAATTAGCAAGTATTTTGTTGAGGATTTTAGCATCTTATGTTCATTAGAGAAATTTGTCTTTAATTTTCCTTTCTTGTGGTATCTTTGTTTGGTTTTGTTATTAGGGTAATTTTAGCATCATAGAATGAGTTAGGCAATATTCCTTCTACTTCTAATTTTTGTAAGAGCTTAAGCAGAATTGGTGTTAGCTCTTTCTGGAATGTTTTGTAGAATTCAGCTGTGAGGCCACCTGGTCCTGGGGCCTTCTTAGTTGGAAGGTTTTTGATGACTGAGTCTATCTCTTTTCTTGTAATTGGACTGTTGAGTTCATCAATTTCTTCTTTCATCAATGTAGGCTGTTTGTGAGTTTCTAGAAACTTGTCCATTTCCTCTAAATTATCATTCTTGTTGGCATATAATTTTTCAAAGTATCCTCTTATGATACTCTTTATTTCTGAGGAGTTAGTAGTGATATCCACTTGCTCATTCCTTATTTTATGCATTTGAATCTGTTCTCTCTTTTTCCTTGTTAGTCTGGCTAAGGGTTTGTCAATTTTATTGATATTCTCGAAGAACCGGGTTTTGTTTTTGTTTATTGTTTCTAGTGCTATCTTATTCTCTATTTGATTTAATTCTGCTCGAATCATTGTTATTTCCTTCTTTCTACTTCCTTTTGGTTTAGTTTGTTTTTGTTTTGCCAATTCCTCCAATTATGCAGTTAGGTTTTCAATTTTAGCTCTTTCTTCTTTTTTAATATATGAATTTATGGCTATGAACTTCCCTCTCAGGACTGCTTTCACTGCATCCCATAGCTTTTGATATGTTGTGTTGTCATTTTCATTAGTTTCAAGGTAGTTGTTGATTTCTTTTGAGATTTCCTCCTTGAACCACTGTTTGTGTAAGAGTGTGTTGTTTAACTTCCATATCCTTGTGTCTAACCTGTTTCTCTGGCCCTTAGTGATTTCCAATTTCATTCCGTTGTGGTCAGAGAAATTATTTTGTATAATCTCAATCTTTCTGAATTCATTGAGAGTTGTTCTGTGGCCTAGCATGTGGTCTATCTTGGAGTATGTTCCATGTGCACTCAAGAAGAATGTAAATCCTGCTGTATTTGTGTGTAGTGTTCTGTATATGTCTATTAAGTCCAGGTCCTCTAATGTATTGTTGAGAGCCTTTGTTTCTTTAATGATTCTCTTTCTAGATGTTCTGTCTAATGATGATAATGGTGTGTTAAAGTCCCCTGCTATAATTGTAGAGGCATTTATTTCTCCACTTAGTTTTTCCAAGGTTTGCTTCATCTATTTTGAGGCACCCCGATTAGGTGCATATATGTTTATGATTGTTCTCTCTTCTTGAGAGATTACCCCTTTTATTAATATATAGTGTCCATCTTTGTCTCTTACGATAGTTTTGGATTTAAAATCTATTTTGTCTGATATTAGAATAGTTACTCCTGCTCATTTTTGGCTATTGTTAGCTTGTAAAATGGTTTTCCAGCCGTTCACTTTAAGCCTCCTTGAGTCCCTGGGTCAAAGGTGGACTTCTTGTAGACAGCATATAGATGGATCATATTTCCTTATCCATTCTGCCAATCTGCGTCTCTTGATAGGTGAATTTATTCCATTAACATTCAGTGTTATTACTCATAATGAATTTCTTACTTCAGCCATTTTTCTTTGGGTTAATGTATGTCACATGTTGTTTTGTCTTTGTTTTTTGTCTTGTTAATTGCTTTTAAACTCTCCTCCAACTCTCTCTCCCTTCTTTTTTCCTTTCAACTTGTAGAACTTCCTTTAGTGTTTCTTGAAGTGCAGGTTTCTTATTGACATACTCTCTTAGTTTCTCTTTATCTGAGAATATTTTTAACTCTCCATCATTTTGAATGCCTGTTTTGCTGGGTAGAGAATTCGTGGCTGGAAGTTTTTTCTTTTAGTATTTTGACTATGTCATACCACTGTCTTTTTGCCTCCATGGTTTCCGCTGAGAAATCAGCACTTAATATTATTGTGCTTCCCTTGTATGTGATGGTTCTCTTTTCTCTTGCTGCCTTGAGTAATTTCTCTTTGTCTTGAGCATTGGACATTTTGACAAGTATATGTCTTGGAGTTGGCCTGTCTGGATTTATACTGTTTGGGGTGCGCTTTGCTTCCTACATCTGCACATCCATCTCTCTCAATAGGGTTGGGAAGTTTTCAGCCATTATTTCCTTCAACACTCCTTCTGTTCCCTTTCCCTTCTCTTCTCCTTCTGGGATGCCCATAATGTGTATGTTTGAGCGCTTTGTGTTGTCAGTTAATTCCCTGAGTCCCTGCTGGATTTTTTCTATCTTTTTGTCTATTTGTTCTACTGTGTGTTTGATTTCAAATGTATTGTCTTCCACATCACTAATTCTTTCTTCTGCCTGTCCAATCTGCTGCTATGTTAATCCAGTGTCTTTTTGATATCTTGGTTTTTGCCATTGGTCACCATCATATCCATTATCTTTCTGGGAGTGTTTGCAATTTCTTCAGTATTTATATTCTTAATCTCTTCCTTCACTTCTTTAAGTTGGTCCATGATATTTGTTTGGAAAGCTTTGATTAGTTGTTCAATGTTCTCCTTCACTTCCTGGCTTTAACTTTGTTCATTGGATTGGTCCATGTTTTCCTGTTTCTCAGTGTGGTTTGTAATTTTTTATTGCCCTCTAGTCATCATTTTATCTTGATGGATTTATTCAGTTGATTAGCTTCTCCCTCTGCTCTAGAGTTTTATTTAGCTGGTGGTTCTGTGTGTGTGTAAAGTTTTCTCTTTGATATTTTTTCTTCTTATTTTATTTTCTTGCTTCTTTCTATATTCCCTTGAAGGCGAAAGATTAGGCCCGAAGGAATTGAAAGATGTGAGAAAGGAAGAAGGATAATAGTAATATTGATAAAAGTTAGAAGAGGGGCCAAATAAGACTTAATGAAGTGAATATTTAACTCATGTAAGCAGTGTAGAGTAAAAGCAAAGAAATTGGAGTACATACAATGGGCTGGGAAACCAAATTGAGGAATATATATATAATGATTTAGAAGGCTAGAATTATGAGGAGGGAGAGATAGAGTTAAGAAAGGGCTAAAAGGAAAGAGTTAATATTAATAAAGAAAGAAATAAAAAACAAAAAGAGGGAATAGAAATTGACACCCTTGAGTTGTGGGCGTATGGAAAAAATGTGGTATTTAATAGCCACAACAGAAAGCAGAAGGCAGAAAGATGAGGGAGTCATAGGAGATAGTTTGGAATACACAATCAATATATATAGAGAATGGGAAACTACTGAAGAAGAAGCACAGCAAAAAAGAGAGAAGCTAGGAGAATCTAATTTAAAAAAAAATGAAACAAAGAAGAAAGGGGAGAGGAAAGAGGAAAGAAAAGCAAGAGACAACAAATAAACAGAGAAAAAGCAAACAACCACACTGACAAGGAGTCAAACAAAGCTAAGGGGGATCAATATTCCCTGGGGTCCCGTGGATCCTCTCAGCCTGCTTGTGTTTATCAAACAATTTCCCCACAAAGTTTTTATATGCAGGTCCTGAAGCAGCTTTTGGCTATTAAACTAAATTAAAAAGAATTTATTTTTCATTTATTAAAGTGACTGTTTTATTTATTTATTTATTTATGTGTTTATTTATTTATTTATTTATTTATTTATTTATTTTTGCATAATACAGGACCAAAAATAAGTCCTTTTCTATACCAGCCCCATCATGGAGGGGACCTTAACTGGGCTCATGGAAACTAATCAAACACTTTCCAATTTCTGGATTCCCCAGGGATGCAAAAGTCTGATGTTTGGCAGTGTAGGACACTAAACACGGCAGATTCCGCCCTTCTGGATCAGAGCCCCTGCATTGTCGGGCTCCAGGTAAGTGAGGTTTACTCTGCAGATTCGCCTCTCCCATCAGCCTGGCACTGTTTCAAGCTGGCTTATCTGCTCCCCAAAGTTATGAGGGTGTCCAGGCAGCCAGATCGACAGCTAAAATATCCCCTCTGCTTTCTGTCAGAACTCTCCCTCCCTTGGAGATTGCCCCTCTCCCCAGCTCTGCAGGGCTAGGGGCTTATTCCTGGGCAGCTAGTCAAATCACCTCCCTCAGTAGATTAACCCCTCCCCTCCTCTGGGTGCCAATTCACTGCAGCTGTTTTGTTCATCTAAGTTACAGGGGGCTTCAGGGAGCCAAATCCCCAGAAAATAAAGTTCTCTTACCAGAGCTACCCCTCAGAAAATGCCCCCACCCACTGGCCCGGGTCACCCAGTTATCGGAAGGGAGTTGTGCTTCCAACTGGCGTTTTTTTTTTTTCCCTGTAATGGTGGGGGTCAGCCAACTGTGTTAATCACCACAGGCAGGCTTAAAACTCACGAATCTCTATGGTTCAGTCCACGCCATTGATCTGCCCAGATAGATGTCCCAAGCTTCTCACTCCACATGCCCACAGCTCAGACGCCCATGCAGGACCCCGTGCACTATCCGCCATGTTCTGGGAGCTGTCCGCAGTTGCCCTCCTAAGCTGACGCTATCTTACCACCTCTCCCTACATTTTTATAACCTTTTAATATTCATCTATTTCTTATTTTTTTCTTTATTGGTGAAGTTGTGGGTTTAAACAAAAGTTACACCTAAAATAAAGGACTGTGATACACAATTCCATCTCTCAAAACTTGCATTGCTGTGAAACATTTGTTATATTTGATGACAACACATTTTATATTATATTTTATAATTATACTATTAACTGAAGTTCATGATTTAATCTTAGGGTTCATTGTGTAGTGTAGTTCAACAGATATTTTTTAAAAATTTTCTTCTGTTACCATGTATGCAATCTAGCATTTCCCATTATAATTACACATTTTGATACATATTTCATGCTGTTAACTGATTTCACAATATTATGCTACTATTTTCACCATCCATCAGCAAAATATTTCTATCATGCCAAAAAGGAACTCTGTACATTTTCAGCCTTAACTTCACATTTTCTATCCTCCTCTCTGGTAACCTATGTTCTACATTCTTTTTCTATGAGTTTGCTTATTTTAATTCTTTCATATCAGTGAGATCATACAATATTTGTCCTTTTGTTTCTGACTTATTTCATTCAACATGATGTCTTCAAAGTTCATACATGTTGCCTCATGTATCAAGACTTCATTCTTCTTCACAACTCAATAATATTTCATTGTACTGTAATTATATATCACATTTTATTCATTCATTCATTCATTGATGGATACTGCCTTTCTTTCCATCTTTGGACTGTGAATAATGATGCTATGAACATCAGTGTGCAAATATCTGTTTGAAACCTTGCTTTCAATTCTTTTGGGTATACCTATTATTTGTATTACTTAGAAATATGGCAGTTCTATACTTAGCTTTTGGGGGAATCACCAAACTGTCTTCCACAGAGCAGATCTACCATTTCACAATGCCACCAGCAATGGATGAGGGTTCTTATTTGTCCACATCCTCTCCAACACTTGCTATTTTCTGTTTTATTATTTTTTATAGTGGACACTCTGATGAATGTGAAATGATACTTCATTGTGGGTTTGATTTGCATTTCCCTACTGGCCAATGACATTGAGCATGTTTTCATGTGCTTTCTGACCATTTGTATTTTTGCATATCTTTTTCAGAGTGATGTTTATTCAAGGTTTTTGCCCATTTTTAACTGGGCTGTTTGTTGTTAAATTGGCTTATATATTCTGGATATTAAACTATTGTGAACACATGGTTTCCAAATATTTTCTCCTTGTGTTGATTGTCTTATTTTCATGATAAAGTACATTAAGGCACAAAAGTTTTTTTAATTTTTATTTTGATGAGATCATATTTATATGTTTTTTTTCTTTTGTTGTTTGTGCTATTGGTGTAAAGTCTACAAAACCATTGCCTAGAACAGGAAAGTACTGCACATCTTACAGAAGGGTGCAGGACAGAGTGACAAAGAGGCCAAAGAAAAACCAAGAGTTGCTCACCCCGGTGGATGAGAATAAAACCCTTTGCTCACTGCAGCCAGCTAAGTGGGAAAGAACATTCCCTGGGAGGAAAAGGGATCTTGTGGATGAAAGAGAGTGGTTGCTTCTCAGTGAGTTTGGCCAGTTGAACCCTCTTTAAATCTCAGAAAAGACTCCAACCAGCACTGAAGAGGCCCTGGGGACTGGAGAGCGGGTATCTGGTCAGTCAGGCTGTCACACCAAGCCACCTTGGGAGAGAGAAGAACTAGGTCAGTGAGGAGGCAGAGCCAAGAGCCTAACCCACCTGACTCTGGCAAACAATTAGAAGCCCAACTAGCCTGAAGAAACCAGGGTAGGAAGAGCCAGATAAAGTTTCAGAATCCTACTTAACCTGTGGATTGGTTATTGTTCAGTGTAGGAATTCCTGCCTTGCATATAGTGAGGTCCCTGTTTTGATTCCCTGTACTTCTTAAGAGAAGGGATCCAGAGAGTGATCCACTGGGTTATCAGACACCCTGTCTGCACCTTATGACATGGAACATAGAGATTGAAATTTTTTGTTTCTTTTAGTTTTTTTTGATCTGTTTTTTTTTTTTATCAGTTCTTTTTAAAATTTTATTTGCTAAACCAGGTACATAACTTGTGAAAGTGAGGATGCAGGGTGATTAATTGATGAACAACAGCAGCCTGAAAAGCTCCCTAAGGTCTAAGAGGGAAGGCTGTTATTCCCAGGTTATTTTGTTGTTGTGTTGTTTCTTGTTTGTTGTCTTTTCTCTTTCACTGTTTTTTTTTTCTTTTACTTATTTTTTCTACCTACTTTAGTTCATTTCTTTCCTTCATTTTCCACCTTCTATATTCTCTTGCTTTTCTTTCATTCCATATCTTCTTGTTTGTTCTTCAGTCTCTTTCTCTCACTCTCTCTCTCTCTCTTTCTATTCTCTTCTAATCTTTCTGGCCTTTAAATTCATTCTATTTTTTTCTCTATTTTGTTTCCTGTTTCAGATTGTCCTACTTCACCTTGTAAAATTCTTATTCCTTTGTGTTTTTTATGTTTTTTTTTAACTTGTATTACTTATGTATTTATTAGCTCTTGTATGGTTTCTGTTCTACCCTTTTATTATTATTACTATTATTCTTTTTCTCTTCTTATCTCTTTCCTTTTCTCTAGGCCAGATATTAATTTTCAGGGGAACACTGACAACTGCAAAGATATAGAATAAGGGGAACTAGTGTCAAAAAGGAACTTATCAAAGGAAAAAAACCAATAAAATAAAACCTTAGAGAAGAGAGAGAAACTAACCAACTGAATAAGCCTATTGAGATAAACAGATACCTAGACACCAAAAAAAAAAATTACAAGCTGTACTGAAAAACAGGAAGACAT
>JAQZBX010103240.1:0-11074 GCA_029593785.1 Cabassous unicinctus | reverse complement strand
TGGTATTCCCTTGCACATAACTTACTGCCTTTCTCTTGCAGCTTTCAGAACTCTCTCCTTGTCCTTGGTATTGGACAGTTTGATTACTATGTGTCTGGGTGTGTTTCTTTGAGTTTATCCTGTCTGTGGTTTGTTGGGCTTCATAAATTTGCATATTCATGTCTTTTATTAAATTTGAAGAGTGTTCTGCCATTATTTCTTTGAATATTCCTTCTGCCCTGTATTAGTCAGCTGAAGGGGTGCTGATGCAAAATACCAGAAATCTATTGACTTTTATAAAGGGTATTTATTTGGGGTAGAAGCTTACAGTTACCAGGCCATAAAGCATAAATTACTTCCCTCACCAAAGTCTGTTGCCACGTGTCAGAGCAAGATGGCTGCCTATGTCTGCCCAGAGTTCAGGCTTCCTGGGTTCCTCTCTCCCCAGGGCTCAATTCTCTCCAGGCTCAGCTGCTCTGCTCCTTTGTGTGCATACAATGCCCTACTGCCATGGCTCAATCAAAGCCTTAATCATTATTTAATCAAGTAAAAGTAAAATCTCTGAATCCAATACACTCTAATATGCCCAGAGGAAAAAACCAGTTTACAAACAATCCAATATTTCTTTTTGGAATTCATCAATATCAAACTGCTACACTCCACCCTCTGAATTCCAAAAAGACATTACAATATTCAAAAAAAAACCTTAAATCAATAATAATGCTGAGTACAAAATCATATCACAGTCAGTTTAAAGAAATACAGTTTTTCTTGGGGTAAAGTCCCATCTGGCTGTACACCTCTGAAACTTACAAAACAATTTATCTGCTTCCAATACACAAATGGACAGACAAAGGATAAGGAGAAATTGGGAGGGAAATATGAGTCATGTCTCCTCTAAGTTCTGTAAACCTGTGGGGCATCCTCCACTCGATTTCAAGGTCTGAGAGTCATTTTCAAGATGATGCTTTCTTCTCCCTGTGGCCTCTTGAGGACCCACCCTTTCCACAGGCTTGCCCAATGGCCATTTTCTTGGTTCCACCCTCATTAAGCATCTGGGCGTCAACCAAATTCCAGACTTCACCCTCCAAGAGCACTGGGGTGATTGCCACACTTTACCCAATCTTTGGGTTAGTCTTAACCCCCCTAGAACAGTGAAGTGAAGACAACATCTTCCCTAACCTTTGTCATGCAGATTCAACCCTCTCAGAGCAATGAGTTGACCACCTGGGATTCCCTAATCCATGGGGGACAGGTCTACCTCTCTCAGACTTATGGGGTGGTGACCTTAACCTCCCTAATCCTTGGGGAATGTGCTCCACCCTTTCTTTACCCTGGGAGAGCAAAACTGTCCCCAGGTGGGAACATCCACCCCCTTCAACTGCTGGGGAAAACTCACCCTCTCTCATGGGTTTGGTTCCTCTCTTGGCCCAAGGCAGTGTCAATTCCAGATCTCAGCTTCCATGATTTTCCTATTGAAGCTGTTTCTCCTTCAATCTCTCTTTTCCATGTCCCTTTTATTCCAGGCTGACAGCGATTTGTTCATACAGCTCTCTCAAAAAGCTTGTTGGTTTAACATGCAGGAAGCAGGGGTCCAAACCATCAGACAGTAAGACTTTCCACAAGTCTTTCCTAGATAACTGCATCTTCAATCCTGATTTACAAGTTCCAAGTTTAGTTAAGTCCTCAAATGGGGCACTATCATCTGGGAGCTTGATTTCCAGAGGCTTGGAATTTCCAGAATCGGTTTCTGTTTTCTTTGTGCCTGTCAGTTCAGTTCTCAGCTTATCTTTCTCATCTAATATTTTGCTATAAGCTGCAAGGAGAAGCCAAGCTGCATTCTCTGAGTTTACTTTGGAAAGTTCTTCAGCTAAATGCCCAGGCTCACCATTTTAAAATACTGCCTTCCATAAAATCCCAGGAGTTAATCTTGCTAAGTACTCTGTGCAAGTATCACATTTCCTCCAGTTTCCAATAATAGTTTCATCATTTACTTCTAAGGCATCGTAAAAAGTCTCTTTAGCATCCATATCCCTACCAACAGTCTCTTCAAAGCACTGTAGGTCTTTTCTACCAAGCATCTCAAAATTCCTCCAAAAAATACCCCTTATCCATTTATAAAACCGTTCCAGCATTTTGGTAATTGCAAAAGCACTTCCCCACTCTCTGGTACCAAATTCTTATTAGCCAGCCAAAGGGGTACTGATGCAAAATACCAGAAATCTGTTGGCTTTTAAAAAAGGGTATTTATTTGGGGTAGAAGCTTACGGTTAACAGGCCATAAAGCATAAATTACTTCCCTCACCAAAGTCTGTTGCCATGTGTTGTTGCAAGATGGCTGCCGATGGCTGCCAAGAGTTCAGGCTTCCTGGGTTCCTCACTTCTCAGGGCTTGTTTCTCTTTGGGCTCAGCTGCCCTGCTCTTTCCACAAGGCCAACTGTAGACTATTAGGCGACCACCTCTGTCTCTCTCCCTGGAGCTCAATTCTCTCCGGGTTCATCTGCTCTGCTTCTCTGTGTGCTTACTTCCTGGGCTCCAGCTCAAAACTCCAACTAACTCCTCTGCTCTGTCATGTAGTTTTCTCTGTGAGTCCCCGCCCAACATCCTACTGCCATGGCCCAATCAAAGCCTTAATCATTATCTAATCAGGTAAAAGTAAAACCTCTGAATCCAATGCACTCTTATATGCCCAGAGGAAAAGACCAGTTTACAAACATAATCCAATATTTCTTTTTGGAATTCATCAATAATATCAAACTGCTACATGCCCCTTTCTCTCTTCTTTTCCTTCTAGGATTCCCATAATGTGTATATTGGTATACTTGATGGTTTCTTAAGGTCTGTTCACTTTCATTTATTCCTTTTTTCCTTCTGCTCCTCATACTGAATCATTTTAATTTTATTGTCTTTGAGAGCACTCATTCTTTCTTCTGCCAGCTCCAATCTGCTATTGAAACCCTCTAGGGAATTTTTCATTTAAATTATTGTGGTCTTCAACTCCAATATTTCTGTTTCATTCCTATTGAGAATCTCAAAGAGATTCTCATATTGTTCATTCATTGTTTTTCTCATATACTTTAATTCTTTCTCCATGTTTTCCTTTATCTCCTTGAGCATGTTGAAAACCATTTTTTTTTTCAAGTCTTTGTGTAATATGTCCAAAATCTGTTCTTCCTCATTGCTGGTTTCTTGACTTTTATCTTGTTCCTTTGAAGGGGCTATGAATTCCTGCTTCTTTGCTTGTCTTATAATCTTTTGTTGCACACTGTACATTTGAATATTTTAAAGTGTTAACTCTGGGGGAAGTGGATGTGGCTCAAGTGATTGCGCTCCCACCTACCACATGGGAGGTCCCAGGTTCAGTTCCCGGTGCCTCCTACAGAAGATGAGCAAGGCAGTGTGTTGACGTGATGGGCTGTTGTGGCAAGCTGACGCAACAAGATGATGCATCAAGAGACATAAAGAGGAAACATAGTGAGAAACACAACAAAGCAGGGATTGGAGGTGGCTCAAGTGATTAAGCACCTCTCTCCCACATGGGAGGTCCCAGGTTCGGTTCCCAATGCCTCCTAAAGAGAAGACAAGCAGACACAGACAGCACACAACGAACAGACACAGAGAGCAGACAGTGAGCGCAAACAATGAGGGGGGTATAAATAAATAAAATAAATCTTTTTTAAAAAGTGTTAACTCTGGGATTTAGTCCCTGAGCTGTTACTTAAGTTTGTATCCCCCTAGTGAAATGTAAGAGATTTCCTTGAGTGTCACGAGCTAACAAATACAAGCCAAAGCAAAAAGCACCTTTGCAATTTGACTCTGCTGGTGGTTTCCTTTAGAGTTTAGCCCTCTTATCAAGAAAATCAGCCCCAAGTAGAAAGTGAAGTGCAGGGTCTCTATTTTATCTGAGTCTATGTGGAACCCTGGAGCCTGCTTTTTTTCCTGGGCTTGTGCTTGCTCATGGCCTTAAGAATTACTCAGTTCACAGTTTGCAGTAGTTTGAATGTCCCTTCTACTCCCTTTGAAATAAACTTTCATGCTCACCTGGGTTATCTATTGTATAACTTAATGCAGGTAGTCTTTTTCCCCAGGCTACTTCTACTCATTTCTTATACTCTTAGTTGTCTGCATGCTGCTTCTTTGCCTTCAGGGCAAATTCTGGGAGGGTGAGCCCCAGACAGATTTCCTGTTTCAATTTTTCAGGCTTCTACCAGATAGATTGGTACTGATATACAGGCACCACAGTATGTGCGTAGGGGTTACTTCTGCTTGCTCTGGAACAGGGCAGGGGACCTGCAATGGAAGTGTGGGCTGGATCCACATTGGAGTGGGGAGGGATTGGGGGATGGGCTGGCAAGGGATCTTCCAGTTTCACCTACTGTTTATCAGGCTACTTTTTCTTGATTTGGCACTTTCCCAGTTACTGTATCCTTTAATTGTTTTCTGGAGTGTTGAGGAAAATGGCTTTGCCATTTTTGTCAGTCGCTCAAAGATTCTATGGAGGGACAGCACCCTGGGGCATTTTACCCCACCCTCTTGGTCAACCTGAGGTCATCAAATCCATGTTAATGGGAAATTCCCAGGGCCACATGTGCATGCCCAAGACAAGAGGCATGTGTAGAAAGGATCAGGGTGGCCCTTATGCTTTGGTCTGGAGCTATTATCTAAACTCATTGAATGAATAAGCCCTGAAGAAGAGCACTTGCACAGGTGAATCTGCAAAAAGTGGGTGAGTTGTTTTCTTTTTACCCACCCCCCCTTTTTCTTGTAGCTCCTGGCATTCAAGGAAAGCTCTGTCATAACACTAGCTGGATTCAAGCTTAAGGAACAGACGCTTTAGTCTAAATTACAGCAATAACGCATTAAAATATCAAAATACCCAAGTTTCAATTAAAGATTACAAAACTCACAAATAAATAGAAAGTGATGGCTTGGGTGAAGGAGAAAATTAAACTATGAGAAACCAGCAATTATGAAGACCAGGTCTGGGACATACCAAAGTCTATTTAAAAAAAGTGTCCCAAATATACTCAAGAGCTAAAGGAAAACATGGACAAAGAACTAATGGAAATTAGTAAAATGATAGATGAACACGAAAAGACTATCAATATAGAGATGGAAATTATGAAAAGGAGCTAAAGAGAGCTGAAGACTACAGTAATTGTAATTTTTAAAAAAGATTTATTTTATATATTTCTCCCCACCCCCAACCATTTTTTGTGCTTGTTGTCTACTCTCTGTGTCCATTTGCTGTGTGCTCCTCTTCTCTTTAGGAGGCATAGGGAACTGAACTTGGGACCTCCCATGTAGGAGAGAGGTGCTCAATCGCTTGAGCCACCTCAGCTTCCTGCTTTGTTGTGTCTCTCATTGTCTTTCCTCTTGTGTCTCCTTGTTGCATCATCTTGTGTCATCTTGTTGCATCAGCTCACCATGCCTGCTTGTTGCACCACCTCACTGTCTTGCTCATCTTCTCCAGGAAGCACTGGAAACCGAACCCAGGACCTCCCATGTGGTAGGCAGGAGCTCAATCGCTTAAGCCACATCCAATTCCTAGTGATCATAATTAAACATTCCCTAGAGTGATCCAACAGCACACTGGAGCAGGCAGAAGAAAGAATCAGTGAACTTGAAGATAATACAATGGAAATCATCCAGTCTGAAGAGCAGAAATAAGAAAGAATGAAGAAAAGTGAACAGAGCCTAAGGAACCTGTGAGACACCATCAAGCATACCAATATATGTGTTGTGAAAGTCTCAGAAGGAGAAGAAAGAGAGAAAGGGGCTGAGAGACTATTAAAATAAATAATGTCCGAAAACTACCCAAATTGAGCAAAAGATGTGAATGTACACATCCAAGACTTTTAGTGAACTCCAAACTCTCCTTTAAGTTTGAAAGTATTTCAAAATAAAAAGTTTAAAAATTTTTTAAAAAAAGGATCAACTTTAAGGTATGTGAAGTATATCATAGTAAAGCTGTTATTAAAAAAACTTTTTAAAGAGATAAATAATATGTTTAATTTAGAGATCATGTACACAAGATACAATGTGGAGGGCAATATATCCAAGTGGAATGTAAATGATTTTTAATGGCATGTCATTAGAAAGAGGAAATGAAAAATCTTAAAAATACATATGTTAGCAATGGTATCCTCTCAGTTTTGAGCTTATAACATAACAATGCTTTAATTTCATTTTCACTTTTTTGTATTTTCTAAATTATACGTAATGAAGAAATATTTCATTTATTTTGAAAAATCAAATATAAAAAAAAAACAATTAAAACCTATTTTTAACCTTTTGGGCTCCAGGTTTAAAAAAAAAGAAGAATGAGTATAGATAGAGAAGTCCAAGGAGGGAGACTTTGGGCATCCCAATATTAAGAGGTCAGGGAAATGAGGAAAACTAGGAAAGGAGTCTGAGGAGGAATGGCTAGTGAAGGAGGAGGATAGTTAGGCAAGGTGGTATCTTGGAAGCCCAGTGAAGAAAGTGTTTCAAGGAGAGACTTCAAATATTGCTGACAGGTCAAGTTAGGTGAGAACTAGACTTGACTTCTGTATATAGCAACCTGGAAGTCACTGGTGAAATTGGTGTGGTTGTTTGGAATTGTATTTACCACAGAAATTATGTTCTTAAAGCAAATCCATTTCTGTGGGTGTAAATCTATTGTAAGTAGGACATTTTGCTGAGTTTACTTCAGTTAAGATGTGGCCCAGAGTGGGTCATAATCCTCCTACTGTAGTCCTTTATAAGAGAATGCAATTCAGACAAAGAGAGAGAAACAAAAAGGTGAAAGCAATGGAACATGGAAGAGAAGGGAGAGACCAGCAGAGGTGTCAAGAATTGCCTTCAACCAGTCTTTGGGAAAAAAGCATTGCCCTGATGATGCCTTGATTTGGACATTTTTCTCAGCCTCAAAACTGTAAGCTAATAAATTCCCATTATTAACCCATTTCATGTCGTCTAATTTCAGCAGCCTAGCAAACTTAAATAATTGGCAAGAGAAGTTTTGGTGGATGGGTGGGGATGAAAGCTGATTGGAGTAGCTTTAAGGACATAGTCATTTTTCATCATTTGATGTGGCTATTTGGCTAGCATTTACTTAGAACACTGGTATTTAAAGAACAAGAATTAAGAATGTATCTTTTCTTTAGATTCCATTGATAAGGGAAAACTTAACAGAATAATCTAGTTAGAAAATCAAACCCTATGAAATTATTGATTCAGGCAATGATTATTTTATTCTTTATAAATTGATCTATATTTACATATTATATAAATGGAGTCATACAATATGTAGTACTTTGTGTCTGGTTTCTTTCACTTAGCATAATGGTGGTTTTTTTTTGTCTGATATTAACATCTTGTAACATTAACATGCATTTGTTTGTTTCACAGAAAAACAATCTTATATATGCAATATTACCCATATTCATATTTCAATGAGGTTTCACATGTATGTTTCACATACAGTCCCATGTTACATTTTTTAGCTCTCCTTTTAGTAATTTACATGACTTTAGACATTCCCTTTCAACTACTGTCATACCCATATAATAGCATTGTTAGTTACAAACATTATGTTGTGCTTCACCTTTTCTATTCTTTTCCAAAGATTAACACACATCCATTTTACCAATTCTGCACTAGTTAACCCTCAGCTTTCCATTCTCAAATCTCATTCTATTTTCTAGTGACCCATATTCAAGTTATTAATTCCATAATATTACACAATATATTTCGTTTATAATAGCACAATCATATCGTATTTGTCCTGGCTTGCTTTGCTCAACATAATGTCCTTCAGGTTCATTCATGTTGCCATATATTTTACAACTTCGTTTCTTATAGCTGTATAATATTACATTGTGTGTATCCAGCACAGTTTGTTTATCCATTCATTGATTGATGGATATCTGGGTTGTTTCCATCTTTTGATAATCATGAATAATGCCACTATAAACATCAGTGTGCAGATGTCTGTTTGTGTCACTGCTTTCAGTTCTTCTGGGTATATACCCAGAAGTGGTATTGCCGGGTCACGTGATAAATCTACATTCAACTTCTTCTGGGACTGCCAAACAGTCCTCCACAATGGCTGTACCATTCTACATTCCCACTGACGGTGAATAAGTGTTCCTATCTCTTCACATCCTCTCCAACACTTGTAGTTCTCTGTCTTTTTAATAGAGGCCATTCTAATTTTTTTTTTTTGAGGTACCAGGGCCAGTGATTGAACCCAAGGCCTCATATATGAGAAGCTAGTGCTCAACCACTCATTCACATTGGCTCCCCTAAGTTGGCCCTCCCATCTGTTTGCTTGTTGTTTGTTCTGTTTTCCGGAGGTACCGGGATTGAACCCTGGACCTTGTATGTGGGAAGCAGGTGCTCAACCGCTTGAGCTACATCCGCTCCGAATAGTGGCCATTCTAATAGATATGAAATGATATCTCATTGTAGCTTTGATTTGCATTTCCCTAATCACTAAGACGTTGAACATTTTTTCATGTGTTTTTTTGTCAGGCAATGATTATTGTTTTAAAACCATCAGGAGAATGGGCAGATGGGGAATTGGACATTCATGTAGTACCAAAGTAATACCACACAGATTACTTTCTTGTCACAAGGGGAGACATGTAATTTACAAAGAAGGGATTAGACTGTCCTCACCTTAATGCATTGGGCAATGGTGACGTCACAATTGGTGTATCATCAGATATCATATTCTGTGATGAGATGCAATATGAAGTATATAACATCATTTGCTATGTATCTACCTAACTCATTTAACATGAATCCATTAGCCTTTGCATCTAACTTTCAGTTAATGAGAAATTCAGGGGCTAGAGGAACAATTTAAGCAATACCACAAGGGAGCAACCAGACAAATCCAGAAAGTAAGACATGTGGCCTAGTTCCTTTAACAAGTTAGTGTTATGAAAAAGGAGACTATGATAGAAAAGCAGATGCAGTGTGTGACCACTGGTTGGATACTAGTATGGACAAGCCATTTATAAAGGGTATTTTTTGGGATACTGGGAATTTGAATATGGTTTATGTATAAAGCTGAGATGACGATTTTCCCATTTGGAAAGGTGGAGATGATTAATTGATAAAAAGAGATTAGAAAATGGTATTCACAATATGATCGCACATTCATAAGAAAAAAACATACATTTAAAATACATATAGATAAAAGACCCAGTTATTACTACAGACCTAGAGTACTAAGTTACTAACATTGGTACTCTCTGCATGGAGAGAATATGATGTTTTCATGTATTATTTTTGCCTATGTATATTTTCTAATTTTCTAAAATACTTTTATTGCTTCTAAAATAACAAAATAAAAACATGATACAAAATAGTGAATAAAAAAAACTGGGAATGAGAAAAGTAAGAGAATGAGAGGAGAGGAATTAGAGACAATGATTATCATTCTTTTGAGGAGTTTTGTAAAAGAGTACAGAGAAATGAGGCAGTAGCTAGAAAAGGAAGTGGGGTCAAGTGAATTTTTCTTTAAGATAAAAAAATAACAGCATGATTTTGTGCTGATGGGACTGAACCAACAGAGATGGAAGAATCAGTGATACAGAAGGGAGAAAGGAGGATATCTGATGCAATCCTCTTAATTAGGCAAGAGGAGCTGGCCTTAGATAAAGCGTGGACAGTTGGTTGAAATAGTTCCAGCTATATGCTGTTTTTGAGAGATATTTTAATCATAAGGATACTGAAAGATTGAATGTAAAAAGATATACCACAAAAATATTAACCAAAAGAAATCTGGTGTACTTATATTAATATCAGGCAAAATATTCTTCAAGGCAAAAAGCATTTGAAAGAAAAAAGGGTCATATATATTAATAAAAGTTTCAATTCATGAAGAGAATATAATAATTCTAAGCTTTATACACCTAATAACATGGATATAAGTAAAAACTGACAGAATTATAAGGAGAAGTTCTGAAAGTCACCATCATGGTGGAAGATTTTGTACATCTCTGTCAGTAACTGTCAGACCAGGCAGACCAAAAATTAACAAGGATATAGAAGATTTGAACAATGTGATAACTACCTTAATCTATTAGACTTATATAGAACCAGTCAGTAATTAGAGAGTACATTCTTTGCAAGCACACAAGGAGCATTTATAAAAATTGACCACTTACTAAGCCACAAAACAAGCTTCAATAAATACTAAAGAATCAATATCACACAGATCACATTCTCTGACCACAATGTAATTAAAAAAGAAATCAAAACATTTAAAACCATGCATTTGGGCATTAAAAAAGTAAACTTTCAAATATGACTGTTGGAGTCCATTCCAAGGATTAGGGGGCGGTATCTAGAGAAAAGAGGGTGAAGACTCATAGCCATGCAAATACCCCAAAAGGTCAGCACTACATTCCAGGCCATGTTTGTCCAGCATACACACATACACATACACATCCTTCTCCCAGTACAGCCTAAGAGGACCCCACCAAGCATGACCCAACCATTCCTATTTTAACCATAAGTTTTTTCACAAAGGAAAAATCATCCAAAGTCATATCCAGCTAGTATATCCAGAGATAACATCATGAAAGCAGCTATGCCCCAAGTACATAACCTCCTAACGCTATCTAGTCTTCTAGGTGTGGCTCCACATCATCCCATCATCTATGGATTAAATAAAAAAATAGAACTGCCAACTGTCTTCACCCTGTACTCCCGTGGGCTTCCTTCCTTGCAGCAAAGGTCTCAGATAATGCAAGGAGTCAGGACAGATTTATAGACACCTGGTTCATTTATTCAGTTGCCAAAATCTTTTTGTACACTTAGGTTCATTGCATTCCATTTGTCCACAGCTTAGACCTTCAGTCAATCTAAGATCTGTCATTCTGCACAAATTTCTAAGGTCCAGCCCAATTCCTCCCTTTCCTGCCCATGATTTGAAAAATGTCAAATGGTACAATCTATTTTTATATCAGTTTTACATCTCCCAGCATTTTTCCAACCAAGACTTATTCATCTGATTTTGTTGATTCATTGAATTTTTCCTAGCAAAATATTCCTAGACATCCATGCTCACATATAGCATCACTTTTTTTTTTTTTTT
>JAQZBX010103239.1:0-11072 GCA_029593785.1 Cabassous unicinctus | reverse complement strand
AATAGAAGCAGAGGGATCATTGCCCAACTCATTCTATGATGCCAACATCACCTTACTACCAAAGTCATATAAAGATTCCAACAAGAAAAGAAAACAACAGACCAATCTCTCTAATGAACCTGGATACTAAAATCCTCAACATAATACTTGCTAATCATATTCACAACAAATCAAAATAATTATACATCATGATCAAGTGGGTTTCATCCCTGGTATGCAAGGAAGTTTCAACAGAAGAAAATCAATCAATGTAATACACCACATTAACAGATCAAAAGAAAAAAATCAAATGATCATCTCTATTGATGAAGAAAAAGCATTTGATAAAATACAGCACACTTTCTTGATTAAAACACTTCACAAGATTGGAATAGAAGGAAATTTCCTCAACATGATAAAGTATATATATGAAAAACCCACAGCTAATGCATATTCAATGGTGAAATACTAAAGGCTTTCCTTTAAGTTCTGAAACAAGATAAGGATGCCCACTGTCACAGCTATTATTTAACATTGTGGTAGAAGTTCTTACTTGAGCACTTCGGCAAGAAAAAAATATGAAACGTATCCAAATTGGAAAGGAAGAAGAATTTCAGTATTTGCAGATTACATGATCCTACACATAGTAAGCCCTGAAAAAGCTACAACAAAACTTCTAGAGCTGATAAATGAGGTCAGTAAAGTAGCAGGACATAAGATCAACATGCAAAAAAAAAGTAGCATTTCTGTACATCAATAATGAGCACTCTGAGGAGGAAATAATAAAAAACTTCATTTACAATAGGAACTAAAATAACCATATACCTACAAATAAACTTAACTAACGATGTAAAGGACTTGTACACAGAAAACCACACAACATTGTTAAAGGAAGTGAAGATGACCTAAATAAATGGAAGCATAATCCCTGTTACTGGATAGGAAGACTAAACATCATTAAGATGTCTGTCCTACCTAAACTGATTTATAGACTTAATGCAATCCCAATAAAAATTACACCAGTATTTTTTACTGAATAGGAAAAGCAAATTATGAAAAATATTTGGAGGGGCATGGGGCCCTAAATAGATAAAGATAAATTGAAAAAGAAAAATGAAATTGGAATCATACTACCTGACTTTAAAACATACTACAAAGCTACAGTGGTCAAAACTGCATGGTCTTGGCACAAGGATAGACATACTGACCAATGGAATGGAACTGAGCATTCTGATATAGATCTCACATATATGGTCAACCGATATTTAACAAGGCCACCAAGCCCACTCACTGGGAGAGAATGGCCTCTTCAACAAATAGTGCTTGTAGAACTGGATATCCACATACCAAAGAATGACAAAGGATCACCATCTCATGCCCTGTACAAAAATTAACTCCAGATGGATCAAAGATCTAAATATAAGAGCCAAGACTATAAAGCTCCTGGATGATATTGTAGGGAAGCATCTACAAGATCTTGTAGTAGAAAATGGTTTCATAAACTTTACACCTAAAGCACAAGCAATGAAAGAAAAAGTAGGCAAATGGAACCTCCTTAAAATGAAAAACTTTTGCACTTCAAAGGAGTTTGTCAAGAGAGTGAAAAGGCAGCCTACTCCATGGGACAAAATATTTGGTAACCATCTATCCAATAGAGGCCTAATATCCAGTATGTATAAAGAAATCCTACATCTAGAAAATAAAAAGACAACCCATTTAAAAAATGGGCAGGTGATTTGAATAGACATTTCTCTAAAGAAGAAATACAAATGGCTAAAAAGTACATGAAAAGATGCTCAATATCACTAGCTATTAGGGAAATGCAAATCAAAACTATGATGAGATATCATCTTACACCCATTAGACTGGTGGCTATTAAAAAAAACAGGACTCCAAGTGTTGGAGAGGATCTGGAGGAAAGGGAACACTTATCCACTGCTGGTGGGAATGCAGAATGGTGCAGCCATTGTGGAGGACAGTTTGGTAGTTCCTCAGGAAGGTAACAATAGAACTATCATAAGATCCAGCAATCCCACTGCTGGTTATATACACAAAAGAATTGAAAGCAAGGACACAAACAGATATATGTACACCAATGTTCCTAATGGCATTAATCACTATTGCCAAAAGTTGGAAGAAACCCAAGTGTCCACCAACAGATGAATGGATAAGCAAACTGTGGTATATATACAATGGAATACTACTCAGCTGTAATAAGGAAATCAGTATTAACACGTGGGATAACATGGATGAATCTTGAAGACCTTATGTTCAGTGATGCCAGGCATTGAAGGACAAATATTACATGATCTCACTGATATGAATTAAGTAAATTGAGCAGACTCACAGAAAGAGAGCCTGGAAGATAGGTTATCAGGTAACAGGGAGTAGAGGGTGGTGAGTGGATGCTCATATGGGCAAAATCTATAATAAGGTAAAAGTGTGTAGTTGGGCAGTGGATGGGCACAACAGTGGTGCAGTGATGTGGTTGGGTTTGGTGGTGCTGGTTTGTGAGGGTGAATAGAGTGGGGGAATTGGGTTAGACTATCCATGGAATTGGGGAGAGGGATGGGGGAAGTAGCAGGTGAACTCTGGGGATTTGCAGGTCTGTGGTTAAAACTACAATGCTGGGAATGTTCTTTTGGCAATATGACAGGGGAGGGTTTACTTGTATGTAGTATGGAGTGTGGGAGGGTATACAGGACAGGTCATACCTGCAGCCTTCTATGGAATATGTAAGTGTTCATATTGTCAAAGTGTGTTATATCAGTGGGTGGAGATCCACACAATCCCATGCTGGGGAGTCCTGCTATGTTCTCAATTAAAGATACAAGAACCTCAAGAACATAAGCAGTGCCTAATAAAATTAAACAGACCAATATGTCAAACCTTCAATATTATTATAAGTAATCTTATTCTTCAAAAACTGAAATTTAGTGATCACCATAGGTTCTGAAGGGAGGGGGAGAGAATATAGTATAGAATAGATGGAACATAGGGCATTAGAATTGTTCTGCATGATCTTGCAATAATGGATACAGGCCATTTTAAATTTCATCAAAACATATAAAAGTGTACAGTACAAAATGTAAACCATAAAGTAAACCAATAACCGTGGTTATTAGCAATGTTTCAATATTTGTACATCAAATGTAATGTACCATCTACATGTAAAATGTTATTAATAGGGGGAAAGGGAGAGGGCACTGGGTATATGGGAATCCCCTCTATTCTCTATGTGACTTTTCTGTAACCTATAGCTCCTTTGAAGATAAAATGGAAAAAAAATAAGACATTGGGGGAATATAAAGAAGAAAATGTCACTGTACATACAAGATAACAGATCTTACAGTGATGAAAGACACAATGTCTAATTTTTTAAAAAAATATTTCAATTTTTAATTTTTAATTTTTTATATTTAAAACTATTATTTCATTTTCTTATTAATTTTATTTTGTTGGCTTCATTTTTGGAGAGATTTTGGATCATGAAGGGTCATAACTGTGGCAGGGGAGGATCATTGGTGCAGCATGTTGGTGATGGGGGGATGCACGGGGAGGGATTCACCTGAGACATGCCTCTGAGGCATATGAATATGTTCAGGTGTTCATTGGACATTGTCTCGCTGGGTGGAGATCCACACAATGACTGAAAGAATATTGAATTCCCATTCTGAAGAGTTCTGCTACATTCTCTAATAGGACAAGAATCCTCTGAGTGCAAGGGTAGTGCCTACTAAAGGAATACAGACCATTATGCCATGCTCTTGATATTGATGTTTGTACTTAGGAACCTTTTCTTGTGAAATTGAAACTTAGCCTGTATTGTATATTGCTTAAGAGTTACCTCCTGAAAGCCTCCTTGTTGCTCAACTGCGGGCTTTCTCTAAGCCAAACAGCTTATAAATGTACCACCTCCCCCCATCCGCCCACCCCGGCATGGGACATGGCTCCCAGGGATGAGCCTCCCTGGCGCCGAGGGATTACCACCAAGTGACAACTGGCAATGCATCTGGAAAAAGACCTTGAGCAAAAGGGGGAAATGATAAATACAAATGAGTTTTTATGGCTATGAGATTTCAAAGTGGGTCAGGAGGTCATTCCAGAGGTTACACTTATGCACATCTCAGGAGGATCTCATTGACTTCCACAGTAAACACTGCCTCAAATAGAAGGGCTCCTGAGAACTCTAGAGATATCCAGACATCATAAGCAGGGAAGATAGCTCAGGAATTTGGCACCCTGTCAGTGGGCCTTATTTGGAATTTATTCTTCCCAGTGTAAAAGTGTTAGACTCAATGCCCATCCCAAGGAACAGTGTCTGTAACTGCAAGCAAGATCATTCCATCCATCTGACCCATGGGATCTAAGCCCCCTCTCAATTAGAAGCAGAATGGGCATCACCATCTCAAAATCCTCAAGATTGGAGAATGAACAATGGACTAAAGTAGACTTATTATTATTCTACGATAGACATTATTATTCTAGCAATGGAAGAGCTTTTGTCATTGTTATAAAGACAGTGGCCACTGGAGGTTCTGAATGGAGTTAGAGGGAAGAATAGGTGTAATATGGGGGCTTTTTTGGGAAATTGGAATTGTCTGACATTGCAATGATGCATACAGGCCATTATATATTTTGCTATAACCTACAAAATTGTGCGGGACAGAGTGTAAGCTATAATGTAAATAGTTAATAGCAATGCTTCAATATGTATTCATCAATTGTAACAAATGTACCACACTAATGAAGGATGTTGTTAATGTGGGAAAGTGTGGGAGGGGGAGGGAGTGGGACATAGGAGAATCCCCTATATTTTTTATGTAACATTTATGTAATCTAAAGCTTTAAAAATTAAACAAAAAATTAATTTAAAAAAATAAAAATTATCTGCTGCTACATTCTGAGAAGGGGTCTGTAATTTTCACCTGACTGGCAAAGGGGTACATGGAACAAAAAAGGTTAAGAACCACTGCTATTGACCATGGTTAATAGCAATGTTTCAATATTTGTTCATCAACTGTAACAAATGTACCACAATAATGAAAGATATTAATGGAGAAAAGTGTGAGAGCGGGAGGGGTGGGGTCTATGGGAATCCCCCTATATTTTCATTACAACATTTATGTAATCTAAAGCTTCTTAAAAAATAAATCATTTCCATAAAAAAATACCATGCTTTCCTTAGATGTTGTATAAACTGCACTATATACAATCTTGAAACTAGTTACTACCTTTATTATGAACACTGAGCTCGTTAAATTAGCCTGTGTTGTAGACCAGTTTTATGTGTTCCAGCTACAGATGGGATAGGTATATGTCAAGTTGCTGAATGAATCAGTTTTACTCCAATGTCTCCAACTCTCCATTTCTCTTTTCATCACTTACTACTCTGTCAAAACATGTCTTCCCACAGAAGGTCCCATCTTTAATTAATGTTGTACACCCCATCTGAGGATTCTCCCAGGGTGAAACCAAAGTTCCTAAGACCACACTCTATTCTGAAGCAATTGAAATAAGGTATGTGGATTTTAGGTACTGTATTAGTTTTCTATTGCTATATAACAAATTACCACAAAACCCATTTATTATTTCAGTTTTTATAGGTCAGAAGTCCAGACACTGGTTAACTGGTCCCTGGGCTATCTGCTCAGGGTCTCACCAGGTTGAAATCAATGGTGGCTGTGACTTTTATTCCATCAGGCTTGTAGTCCTCTTCCATGGTCCCTAAGGTTGTTGGAAGAATTCAGTTCCCATAGTTGCAGAAGATTAAGATGGCTGTAGAAGGATGAGGTCCCTGATTACTTGCTGGCCTTCAGCTGGGAGACCTCCTCAGCTCCTAGTAGCTGCCTGCATTTCCTTGCCATGTAGTCCCTGTAGACAGGTCACAGTATGGCTGTTTGCTTTCTTCCAGACCAGGAGGAGAGTCCGTTTCATGCTTACCATCTCTTCCTTCAAAAAGAGCCTGCAGCAGTTTGATATTGTTTATGAATTCCAAAAATAGATATTGGATTATGTTTGTAAACTGGCCTGTTCCTCTGGGCGTGATTAAATTATGATTAGGGCTTTGATTGGGCCACAGTAGGAGGTTGAGTCCCCACCCCTTTGGTGGGGGGGAACTCACAAAGAAACCGCATCACAGAGAAGGGTGGTTGGAATTTTTGAGCTGGAGCCTGGGAAATAAACACATGGGAGAGAGCAGAGCAGCTGAGCTGGGAAAGTAACTAGCCCCAGAAAAAGAGGAACCCAGGAAGACTGAACCCTTGCAGACATCAACAGCCATCTTGCTCCAACATGTGGCAATAGACTTTGGTGAGGGAATTAACTTACGCTTTATGGCCTGGTAAGTGTAAGCGTCTACCCTAAATAAATACACTTTATAAAAGTCAACAGATTTCTGGTATTTTGCATCCATGCCCCTTTGGTTGACTAATACAGAACCCAATCCCTTTTAAGGACTCACAAGACTTAATTAGGTCAACTCTTCCTCACCAACCACCCTCCCTAGCACCAATAATCTCACCTTTTGTTTACTCAAAGTCAACTGATTTGGGACCTTAATTATATCTGCAAAATCCCTTCACCTTTAAATTTCAAGGAATATAATTGTCAAAACTTAAATATGAATTCAATGATCCAGATGCAAGTTTTTTGATACTATCCTTAACAATAGCTTTTTCCAACAGCTCACTGTATTCTAACTGGTTTTAGGATGCCCAAAATAAACAGTGTACTGAACATCTGCTTCTTACAGAGTCCATGATGTGCGATAATTTATGACAATCATACCCAGTTCAGATATGTATGCCCTCTCCTTGCACCAAAAATATTCCAGCACCAAAAATACACAGAAATAAATTGCCATTGTAATCATCCTCAAGATTTGAGATTCTGTTTTCAATAGCTCATCAACAGCAGGTTTCTAGAAATAAATTTTATTGGTCACAAAAAATAGACCTTTCCATAGTTAATGGGAACTGACCAGTAGATATTTTAAAGAACTAAATTAATTTTGGAATGAATATCCAACTTGCAATTATTTTAGTGGTTGATTTAGTCTTGGAGAAAACATATTCCACAGGAACTCAAATGAAAGGGGCTAGGGAGAAGGCTAAGTGGTTTGTGGGAGTAAGTTTGTGCCTAGGGTACAAAAGAGGCCATGGACCTCCCACTTAAACTTGGAAAGTATACAATCTAGGCACAAATGGAAATCATTGTATTCTGTATCCATTTTAGTCCTAAAGATTTTATTTAAATTTTATGAGACAAATTAACACTTCTCCACCAAAACCATGTGTTTCTGACCCAGTGGGGAAGGATAAGGTCCATGAAGTTCCTTGAAGAACATGGTAAGAAAATAATCCTTGATACATTTCAATGGCTTCTACTCACCAGATTCAGAGGAAAAATGCTTTACAGAAAATTCTTTTTCTTCCTCTTCAAATACATTTTGTTATTAATTGTAAATGTTACTTTTCAATGCATGCTTCAAAAGGGGACCCATCATGTTAGATTATATTAATCAGCAAAATAGCTTTGGGAGCTAAGCTCTAGATATGCCCACTTAGTAAAATATAATATACAACAACTGAACCTATACAACCGTAATTCCATCAAAGCATATAAAAGAATTCTCCTAATTTACTTTACTGCTTAGATACATATTTGATAGAAATGCTGGTGAGAGCCATGAAAAAAGAAATTAAAGCTATTGTGTTAGGAGTCACTGTCAAATGAAGATCAATCAGATGAAATGTATTAAGAAATTATACCAGAGAAAAAATGGAAGATTCCACATAAAATTTTGAATTTACATATCCATTCTCTATGGTAAAAAATGAAGAGCTTTTTTACAAAATACAATCAAGAAAAAAAATCTAAATTGCCATTTAACTCAACTACCGTCTTCTAGCAATGAAGAATGTTTTTATGTTGAGATTGATCCATTTCAAAAATACATATATTATAATGAATTTAAACTCAAACACCTTGCAAACATGTTTTTTTTTTCAAAGTTTCTGATCATTCCTAAACCCTACCTCAGACTTAGCAGATGATTCAACTGCACATTTCACTTTAAAAATAGATTATTAACTCTGTTCTCCACCTTCTCACTAGTACCATCCCTTCCCTACTTATTTGCTTTTGAAACAAACACACTCATCTTTGTCCCCTCCCACTTATCCAAAGCACATCCTTTTACTCAAATACTGGATCATATACCATCTTGCCTCCTGGATATTACTTCATTAATTATGTGCCCTTTCCCTTTTTGAATGAGAAGTAAATATTAAAATGGCTTTCCAGGCAAGTCAAAAAGCAGATAGAGTTTCAGAAAGCACTTATCTGCCAGCACTATGGGATTTGTAGTAATTCAGTTAGCCAGGCAAAAAAACAAAAACAAAAACAAAAACAAAAACCAAACCAGCAGAGAAACCATTAAAAGGGTTATGACTCCAGTGACTAATGGATAGGCATGAAGTCTCTTGGAGAAGCAGAGATGCATTCTGAATGGCCTCCTGTGCCATGAAAAGCCTGGATAATTAGTTTTACTTTTCCCTATCTTAAAATATCTTTCTAGCAACCTGAGAGGCAATGAGAGTTTACAGTATCCAAAGGATTAAAATACTTGTAAGGAAACTCCATCACTGGGCCCAACATTTAATGCCTTTTCCAATTGGTGCATTAATCTCTCTTGAAATAATAGGTTTGCCTGAAAAAAAAAAAATAGATGAGGCTGGGGTCAGATTCTCTTCTCCTTTGAAAATTTTAATTACATTTTCTGTTCCAAAAAATTGTAAATTTTTGTAATGAGAATTAGAATTCAACCTGCTGTGTTGAAACAAAGACTGTTGTGTGTGAACGTGACTAGTTATTGTAGGTCAACTAATTAGGTAATCTAGATGAAAAGAACAAATTCCTAGAAATACAGCAACTACCAAAATTGACTCAAGAAGAAATTAATAATCTAAGTAGATCTGTAGTAAGTAGAGATGGAATCAATAATCAAATATTTCCCCCAAAAAGAATAGCCCTGGACCAGATGGTTACACAGGGGAATTCTACCAAACATTTAGAAAAGAATTAACACGAATACTTCAGAAACTTTCCCAAAAAATACAAAAGGAGGGGACACTTCTTAAATCATTTTAGAAAACCAGCATTACCCTGATACCAAAGCCAAAGATACTACAAGAAAACTATAGGCCAATATCCATAATGGGTATAGATGCAAAAATCCTCAACAAAATACTAGCAAATACAATCCAGTAGCATTATAAATGATTATTCACCATAATCAAGTGGGATTAATCCCAGGGTGCAAGGGTGGTTCAACATAGGATAAGACTATCAATCAATGTAATGCACAACATTAAAAGAACGAAGGAAAATCACAGGATCATTGCTACCAATGCAGGAAAATATTTGACAAAATCCAGCACCCTTTTCATGATAAAAACATTTAGAATACTAGGAAGAGAAGGCAACTTCTTCAACATGATAAGGGACATTTATGAAAAATCCAAAGCTGTCATCATACTCAACAGTGAAGGGCTGAAATCTTTCTCCTTAAGATCAGGAAAAAGACAGGGATGCTTGCTTTTACCACTTCTGTTCAACACTGTACTGGAATTTCTATCCAGAGAAATTAGACAAGAAAACGACATAAATGGCAACCAAGTTACTAAGCTGGAACTAAAACACTATTTTCGGATCACATGATCCTATATATAGAAAATCCCAAACAATACACACACACACACAAATTGTTAGAGCTAATAAATGAATTCAGCAAATTGCAAAATACAAGACCAACATGCAAAAGTCTGTCATATTTTCACATACAAGCCACAATCTGAAATAATTAAGAAAACAATCCAAGAATATATAAAAAAAATAAAGTACTTAGGAATAAATTTAGTCTAGGAGGTGATGGACTTGTATACTGAAAAAAACTACAAACATTGCAGAAATAAAATAAAGAAAGCCTGAATAAATGGAAAGACATCCCATGTTCATGGATTGGAAGACTCGGCTATATTAAGATGGCAATGCTCTCCAAGATAATCTATAGATTCAATGTAATCCCTATCAAAATCCCAAAGACATTTTTGCAGAAATGGAAAAGCTAATCCTAAAATTCTTAGCGAAGGGGAAGGGAACTTTGAATAGCCAAAACAATCTTTAAAAAAGAACAATGCTGGAGGATTCACACTTTCTAATTTCAAAACTTATTACAAAGCTAATCAAAACAGTGTGTTGCTTGCATAACCACAGACACAGATTAATGGAATAGCACTGAAAGTCTAGAAATAAACACATACAACTATCCTCATTTGAGATTTAACAAAACTATTCAATGGGATAAAAGACAGTTTTTTGGTGATGGTTTGGTAAACTCTTAAAAGAAAACATAAGGGCAAATCTTCATGACCTTGGATTTGGCAGTAGTTTAAATATCACACCAAAAACACAAGCAAATAAAGGAAAAAAGAAAGAAATTGGACGTCTTCAAAAGTAAAAACTTTTGGGCAAAGGATGTTATCAAGAGGGTGAAAAGACAACCCACAGAATGAGAGAAAATATGTGTAAATCATATTTGATAAGGATTTAGTATCCAGAATATATAACAAACCCCAACAATTCAACAAAAAGGTAAGCAATCGAACAAAAAATATAGGCAAAGGACTTGAATAGACATTTCTCCAAAGACATATAAATGGCCAATCACACATGAAAAGATGCTCAACATCATTACCTATTAAGGGAATGAAATCAAAACCACAATTAGCTACCACTTCACGTTCATTAGAATGGCCTGCACGTGGGTGCGCCATCAGTCCCCGCAAGCCATGCAGCAAGATGATGACGTAACAGGAGACTGACACAAGGGAGAGCCAAGATGAGACATGCCAAAAAACCAGGAACTAAGGTGGCACAGGTGGTAGGACATCTTTCTCCCACATTGGAGCTTCTGAGGATCGAATCCCAGTGAAGACAGGAGGAGAAGGATGAGGAGAGAAGGCAGGAAATGGACACAGAGAGTTACCCAGAGAATGGACACAAAAAACAGCAAAAATGGGGGGGGGGTT
>JAQZBX010103238.1:0-11079 GCA_029593785.1 Cabassous unicinctus | reverse complement strand
TTTTTTTTTTAGGGGTGCTTTGTTGCCTCACAGCTACTAACAACATCATAATGATCATAATGGTCAACCTTATTGAGTTTCTTAGGTGCCAGGTTCTCTGATGACTGCTTAATATGCTTTATCTTAATTGTCACAGAATAGTTACAACATTTATCTGCATTTTACAGACAAATGATGTGTGACTTTGAGTATTTGCTGTTATGGGTGTTGGAATTTGAACTCAGACCTCTCTGACTCTGAAACCAGGACTCTTAATTCATACTGCTTACTCAAGTAATCTTCAAAGGATGATTATAAAAACAAAAGTGGAAGGGGAATGAACAGACATGAAGAACTTTTCTAATAATATTGGCATCAAACTTGGGAGTCTACTTTTATTTTGGCTTAAATTTTTAACTGTTTTTAAATACTATAAAGTTTCTCTAAATTTACCTATTCCTTTTGCTTCTTATTATGCTGACCAATAAACAAACAAACAAATGAACAAATAAACAAAATGCTTTCTTTATTTACCCATAGGGGCAGAAGCCTTACTTTAGGATATTCTAATTTCAAGATGTCCTTTGAAGAAGAGAAAGCCAAGTTATAATTGAATTCAGGCGTAAAAAGACAGTTGAGTCTTGTTTCAGGAAGCATTTTCAGGGGGCAAATTATTATTATTTAAGTATAAAATAATATTTTTTACTTAGTTTACCAAGCTATTTAAAGTAGGTTCATTTAATATCAAGTTTAAATAATGAAAAAGTCTAAAATGTGAAATGACTGATAGTTTTATTAATGGTGTTTATTCAAGTAATAGAGTCCTTGGTAAAGGTTTTGGTAAAAGAGAAACACTTAGAGAAATGACAATGATGAATTGCAGTAAGGGAATGAGCCCTAAATATAAAAAATAAATTAGTCTTTTCAGGAGAGGAAAAGAAGAAAGGGAATTTAAAAGAAAAAGAAACTCAGTCTGGTAATAGAGATAGGAAGATGGTCTTTTTATAGTTTTCAGAATGACTACCATCCAATGACAATGTTATTATTTCAGACTAGCATATTTTTTTCTAAAGTGCATATGAATTCATTTACAGATGAGCCATATTCAAACATAATAGATGTTTACTCTTTGTTTTTTACCACAATCCTCAGGTATTTTAATTTATTCTTAGTCATGTCAATAGAAAAATTTCCATTTAAAGATAACTTAAATGATAACTGAATTAATTTTTAACTCAATGGTAACTAATATTTGAAAGCAATAGGATCATTATTATCTGATGGATGTTCTACTTTGCTCGTTGAATATTACTTTATTTTACTAAGCCCACATAATTTTTACAGTTGAAATTCAAATAATATAATTCTGATGTTTTCACCCCTCAAAGGATCATTTTATGATTGTCAAAGAATCTTTGAAAAAAATCATTCTGTGTGTTTGTTTTCTTTTTCAGTGTTGATAGGAAAGGTTTTACAAATGAACAACCACTAAAACTGTACTAAAAATTGTTCCTGGAATAATATTTCAAATCCTCAAAATATTCAGAAACTTGGTTATTGGGTCCAAAAGAGAGAACAAATTACCCTTTTATAACATCTCTCACAATTTTATAACCAAAGTGAATCATTTTGGTTGAAGTTCAAGAAAAGATAGCAAAATAAAATCCATTTTTGTTCTTTTAACAGGTTGAAAAATCTATTGTTTAGATGGCACAATGAAAGTGGAAAAAGTACACAATTACTCAGGCCTCATAGACTAAGCTATTTTGTTAGTTTGCTTGCTTGCTTGTTTTTCAGATAGTATGAATGCAAGCAGAGTTATAGAGACTCAGACATTTCCAATTTAAGTATGTAATAAAGGTGGCTTTCACATAGAACTGAAATTCTGAGTTTGTTTTTAATTATTAAAGTTTAATGATTTACCATGCACCTTAGTTTAAAATATCATTAAGCCTAAAATTGGAAGAGATAATATATTCAGAAATAGAAATGTTTCTTTGATTGGAAAGTAGATTTTATTAATATTTTCAAAGTTATAATTATCACTGAAAACATTTTTTTAAACTGTCAATATATGATTAAATCATTCTTAAGGTATATAATCTCCTCACTAAATTTATTATTTATATTTGTTTTAATGTGCAAGTTAAAAAATATGCTTTTTTTGGCAAAATTGAAAACCTTAGAACAATTGAAAATATCAGGCTGTGCTGCAGATTCAAAGAACATGTTTTATTTTAGCTATAAATTATCTTTTTATAAATTGTCTTTCTATAAATTACCTTTTTATAATTTTTTTCTTACAATTTGACAATGGTAATTTATATAACAAAATATGAAAAATCAAGGATTATAATTTTACATGTAAAAATAGGATTAATTGATAAAGAATTTTAATTATGTTATAAAACCTACTCAATTTTTCAATATTTTCAATGTATCAATGGAAATAATGTGTACAGATGTCAATAACTAATAAGAGATATGTCTTTCCAAAACACACAACTATCAGCCCAATTCTCTCTCTACTTTCTTAAATCGATGGGATTTTTTTTTGTATATGGTATTATTTTTAAGGAAAAACAAATTATGATTAACTGTTTAAAAACTGGTTCTATTGGGGTTAATTTATAGCTGTATGAAAAATAATTTGGACTAGCATACAATTTTATGTTCACAAATTGGAATGAGTAATAAAAATATGTTGAGACTCTAGTCAGTGGCGTAAATAAGCAGAAGAAATAGAATTGTATATCATTCCCTTAATCCAATATTTTACTAAGCTGTTTTATGTCATAGAGTATTTTAAAAATACTAAATACTAAAAATACTGCCTCAGAAGTCTTCTCTATCTATATTATCATTTTCAGATATACCTGAAGATGACCACACTTATTAAAGAAATATTATGTTCTATAAGGTAGAATGCAAATTTTAACATATAGAGATTATCCCCCAGACTTGGCTCTTTTATAATGCATTTAGATATTGCATGATTGCTCTAAATAAGAATATAAAGCATGATTCAAGAATTTGGAAATAGGATGGGAGACTAGGGAATAAGGGAATATTATTCTCAACTGTTTCATTTAGTTCAAGTGGCAATGACATATCAAGTAAGTCCATTAATTATCAAAGATTTTGTCCTTTTTATCATAAAATGTTCATTTCATTTGTTTTTATTTTTCTATTTCCTGAATTCAAAGGAGTAGTTTAAAATCCAGGATAATTTTGGCTTTGGTGTATTAAATTAGTCTCAATTGGATGAACTATTTTGCCACTAAATTGTCCAAAGTCAAGACTGCCTAAATTTTTAATTGTATACAGTAAACCTTAAACAGACCTGTATATTTTCTTGCTTATTAATCATACCATTAAGCACTTGTTACTTCCATCTAATTTTTTAATTAATAAAAGTAGTTGCTTTCAAAACACTAGGCATTTTTAAAAAACGGAATCCTTATTATGAATTTTTTCATTGCAGTTGAGAGGTGCAAAAGGCCCTAAAGGTTACCTAATCCTATCCCTACAATTTCCTACTGAGGCCAGAGGAATTAAATACTTTATCCAAATTACAGAGCTAGCTAGAGGGTCTTAGAGGACGTACATCCCAAGAAATTTAGAAATAGAATTGATATCCTATAATATCCATTTTCGTTTATTTTTCTCATTTCAATCACTCTGAGTCAGTGAAAAACTACAAAACATCTATAATAACAAAGTAGTAAGACTTTACATATGTAAGCTCTGTGTGTGTGTGTGTGTGTGTGTGTGTGTGTGTGTGTGTGTATGTCGTACTGTTGGGAATCAATGGACTTCTCCAAGCTGTTTTCTCAGTCACCCTGTCTATAGCTTTAAGTATAAAAGACAAATAATTTTTTTTGTTGGCCTATTTTGAAGATTAATGTACTTTTTTTTAGGGCTTTATTTTTTATTCTTTCAGATAATTCTACATCTGAAGTAATATAAGTAATGAAAGGTTTAAAAAATTGCAAGGAATCATATATCCAGTATGTCCAATAATCGTCTGATCAATCAGAACTGTACTTCAGCTGCTCCAAGGATTGTGTTTTGAAAAATGAAAAATTATCTCAGAGTGACATGGTAAAACTTCATTGTATATTGTGAGTCCCCTGTCGTAACCATTGCTGATGCCAACACATGTTCTGCATAAGTAGAGAAACACAAATTGAACTCAAAATGCCCCGAGAGTATTGTCCTTCATAACACCCTGGTGTCCCGTGTGTGGCTGAATGAATAACAAATGACTGAGCTATTAAGATACTAAACAAAAGTCATCTAGGCCCATAATATTGATGTAACAGTATCTCAATACTGTATTTGTTTTCAAGAGTTTTTGTAGAATAAATCTATCTAAAAAAAAATAATTCACACTGAGTTTAGTGATGTTTTGCTCCAGGAATTTTTCAAAAAGGGAATCCAGCCTTTTGAGTAGTTGCACATGTTTAATATTACAGACATATCTACAACTGTGTGACTGTGCAACTTTCAGGTTTTTTTTTTTTTAAATCAAGGCCCAGTTCTGGAGATTGGCCTTTGTAAATCTGTCATAAACACTGACAAATTTAAGACTAATATAAAATCTCCCCCAAGTTGAAATATATAGTAATTGTGTCTATCTATTTACCCAGACCTCTTTTCAGTGTGATGAAAATGTTATCAAGATCGATCAAGTCATATTACTCTGCTTTGGTTCATATTTCATAATTACTCAAGTTACTAATAAATTGTAAATAAAGATTCTCCCACGGTCCAACATTTCTAACAGTAACTCTAAGTTGTAACATAATGGCCTTCTCTATCATGAATATTTTTATAAAATAGTTTTTAAGATGTATTAATAGGAATTGGCTCTAAAAGCCCCAAGATAGCTACATCAATTTACATAGCGCAGGCAGATGTGATGTGAGCGCCCCATTATATAACCGTATTTTATATATTTCCCAATCACCCTCTATGTTAGAAGTAACATCCTAACATTAACATTATTTGATTATTATTAGACTCCATATTCACATAAAAATTTTTTTCTACAAAGGGAAAATATTTTTGCCCTCAAATCGACGCAGATATAAAATAGAAAGACTAAGGCACATAAAGGCCATGGGCTGCATTTTGCAGGGGATAGGTTCTGGTTGAATGAGATCTGGGATGTGAGCCAAATTAATAGAAAAAATCCTGTTCTCCTTCTCCAATAGCCACAATGTTCATTATTAAGAAAAGCATATGAACCACAGGATTTGATTTTAATAACACCAACGACTTCATTAATCTGTGCATTCCATTTAGCCTCATTATTGAGCAAACGCTAAATTAATGCAGTACCTATTATTGTTGGACTTTCCTTGAAAAATCTCTCTTCCCTCTTGTATCATTCATTCAAGGACTATCAGGTGTGCGTGTCATGGTTTTAGACAGGCCTGTGGCCCTCAATAGCTGTTTTCTTACCACAGGTCTGGGAGGAAACTTTAGGCTTGGGGCATGTACAAAGAGGTGTGGGAAATGGAATGGCAAATTCTCCCTCAAAACCATATATTTATTTTTCTGCCAGTTTAACGTTGTCATGTCAAGAAGGCTTCTCCAGCACCTGCAACTGAGATGATATTTCCTCGATGGTCTCTGGGCCTCCTTCTAAATCAAGAGTGGTGATAGCCAACATTGCTTTGTATCTGCGGAACAAATAGTGGCCTTTGTCCAGCACAAGTCCCTAAACAAACTTAATCTCTCTAACCCTGTGACAGATGACATTTAGATGTCCTTGTTACCCTTAAAATGAGTTTTATTGACAATCAGAGAACAAAAAGAAGGCCCCAGATAAAGCCTAATGTTTTATTGGCTTGCTAACAACATCTTAGTGCAGAGGGTGAGGAGAAAGCCTGAAGTTGCCCCCATTTTCCCCTGCTTTGCTATATCACCATGACAACAGATATAGAAATCACTTAGTGACTCCTAGAAAGAAAACACAGTGACACAGTACCCCTTGTATGGCGAATTAAACTAAAGCCTTCATTCAAATGGCTATTCAGCTTGGGCATTCATGTAGAGGATAGGGTGGATTTTACACAGGTAACTACAAGAGAAAGGCCAGCCAGCTCTCCAGCTCCAGCATATGGCAAAGTCTCTGTCTAATTAATGCATCCTCAATAGAATTTATCCATTTTAAATTTGTTTTCTTTTACTTGAAACATCATTAATGTAAAGGGCAACATTAATCAACATCGTAGAACTTAAAAGGGCATTAAAGAGTGATCTTTTTCCCTATGCACAAGAATCTTTTCAAGTAGTTGTGTTAACTGCAGCAGATTCAATGCGCAGGCTGAGTTCTTAACCAGAAGGCAAATCTAGAGAGGCCTCTACTGGTGAGTCTCTTTCTGTGCAGTTGTCAGTGCAGAACTGTCCTGTAAAGCACGCAGGAGAATGTTTCAGCTTTTATCAGAAAGTTGCACACAAGACGGATCAGCAATGGACATACTGTACAAACCATTGAATAATTGCCTTTTGAAGTTGTCGTGCCTAACTGCTTTTTTTCAGCCAATAAAAGGACTATAAAGCTCTGACGTATGAGCTGCTGGGACACTTTGATAGTTTAAGATTATGCAACACGGAAATAACAGGTAATCTTTTTTTTTCCTTAAGACTTAAAACAATTTTAATAGGAAATTTTCGTTCATGACGTGTGTGTGTGTGTGTGTGTGTGTAGAGGGCAAGTGTTCACACACATGTCCATATATCTCCCACAATCAGCAAAAAATAAAATAAAATATTTAGACAAACTAAAGTATCCCCAATTTATTTTGTTAATGGCAAAACAAATGTTTACTGCCAAGATTTCCTAGCTATAGTAAAGAACTCTGGACCAACTATATGTAGTTCTCTCAAGTGAGATTTAAGATGAAACTATCCTGATAGCATGTTTTCATCAAATTAAAACCACAAATAGTCTCACTGCTTTTTAAAGTAAATTTGGGGGGCAAAAAAGAAAGCAAATTGTATTTTCCACCACCCAGTTGAAAGTTATTTGTTTCCTAGGATGAGGATATTTCTGAAAAGTTTCTGCTTCTTAGGGGAGTTCATATTTCTTTCTTTTTGAAAAATTACCTGATTCTACAAGAGTCATTGTTCAAGTGCGGAATATTAGGGTGAGGCTACATTAAATTTTGAACATTCTCAAAAGGTAAAACCCTAACTCTTCACTTGTTTACTGACATTTCTATTTTTATATTCAACAGTGCTTGAAATCTGCTTATACTAGGATACTTTTCACACTGACTTTTATTCTGTTATGCCATTCAAAAACCCCATGAGTTACTTTTTGTTGAAATGACTTTGGTATCTTACCTTGGATTTTTCCCCAGCATATTTGCAATAGGGTAATTTAACATTTTAAATTGCCTCATGTTTATTTGAGATACAACTTGAGACAAGAAATTTTTCATAGAGTGGTTTAGTTAGCATGGCTCAGTAAATTACCTTCTGGATTATACAGGTAATAAATGATCTTTCCAGTAAACAGATGTCTTGGAATCAGGACCTTGTAGTCCCAATAGTGACACCTACTGGTAGAAAAAAAATGAAAATAGTTTTGGTTTTCTTTCTACTTATTGTTTTGGAGAATGTTAACAGGGATTCTGCCAATGTAAATATAATTTACTCACAATGAATATCTCTGGTCCTTTAGACATAGAACTTTATATTCTTAAAACCTAATAAGTGAGGGGAAAACCCAAACAGTATAATGTAAACATTTAATTAGGACATAAAAAAAAAATACAAACATGGGGATGTGGTTGAAACTAACATGGAATACTGTATAAAGATGTAGTTACAATCTTTCAGATTCTTATAGACTATAAAAAGTAAGAAGCCAAACATTAGCAACAGTCTTTCTGAAAGTGCATATTTCACAGTTAGACCTAGAGGATGGGCTGTCAAAATGCTTAACAAAAAATACTAAACAATTCTCCATAAATATTTACTATAGATATTATGTTTAAAAAATAGCAAAATTGATCTAGTGACAAAATAAGAATATATACTTCATAGCAACCGAACTGTCAGCTATCATTGAGGCCTTTATGCTAATTTATCTAGAAATGCACTTCTAGAACATGAATTTATCACACATCCTAGAAGAACATTTGAATTACATTGGAATGTGTTAACTTCTTGACTGAAAAGCACATGGTTTGCAGAACTTAAGATACAATAAGAACAAACTGTGCATCAGAGAGAATTCGACATGAAAAAAACTTTGCAAAAAGAGATTTCACAGCTACTGAGAAGAGTATGATCTTTATTTCTCTTTGAAACTTCAATGAAGCCCCTTTCTAAATTATATATGTTCTTAATTTATAGTATTATTACATAACTCATCAGAGAATTTCCAATTCATGAGAAAGCACATGAAGACTTTCATAAGAAACTACTATCTGAAGGTCAATATAACACCTGTATAAAGTCTTTTTTTTTTTTTTTTACCAATTAGCAATTCACTTATATTATAAAACATAATTTTGGAGTTTTTACAGTCACATGAGAAAAAATGAACAGAATTAAAAGAAAATCAATGTCAATTTTGCTTTAATTTGAGTGGACATCTTGTTGCAAAATGTGACCGATATTTCTTTCAGAAAATACTGCTTTGTTTTTTGTTTTTTTTTTGATATTTCATTATACAAAGAAAATATGGCTATCAAGATCTCAAAAATATTGTTTTGCCTTGGGGATTGTGGTCAGGCAAATGGTAAGCCAATCAATTATTTAATCCATGATACACATTTATGACTACTTGTGTGATATCACTGTGAGGATACATGTGAAAATGTCTCACAAATTATTCTGTACAGAGTTATATTGGTGTCTTTGAAACCATCTTTTGCTCTGCTGTGTGCCTTTGTTTGTACAACTTGAGCACATGCTTCAAAATGTCATCCAGATTACAAGCATGCAGGGAATGAAGTATTGCTTCTATATCAGTATCAGAAGCGTACTATTTTTATTTCATTATATAGTTCAACCAATAACTGGCACTTGATAAAATCACAGAATTCCTTCCTTGTACTTCTTCCAAGAGATATTTTGTATGTTGTTATTTATAGTCTAAGAAATTATCTTAAAAAATTATACATGATAACGAATACAAAGAAACCAAGGACTTCTAAAAATCACAAACATTAAATCATAAAAATCACAAAGCACAACACTTATACAAAATAATTTGGCCAACACCCTGACAAATAGGTTGGAATATACTCTGCACAGGATGAAAACAAAATAATCACAAAGATGGGAAAAGTTGGGGTTTTGGTTTTTCTGAGTACCTGAAATAACAATTCCCCTGATCGTTAAACACAACCTTAAAGAAAGACCCTCTTTTGCCCTTAGAGAGCCCATCCAGGATGGCAGAAGGGATTTGTACAAAATAAAGCTTCACAAAACCCAAGGGCTGTCAGAGGGAAATGGTATACAGGATGCCAGGGCAGGCCAAGCATCCCTTCAACACGACAGAGCCAGAGGCAGCACGGCGCCTGCCAACACAACTGCCTGCCACCACGTCTGCCAAGGAGCCAGAAGCTGCTTGTGGGAAAATATCACTTACCCTTAGCATCTGGGTCCTGGATTGTTATCCAAAGAGACAGAGTGATAAGATACAGTGGAATAAACAGCACCCCATTAAACACGTACACATACCATTTTCTTTCTCTGTGTGCAGATAGGGATATAAGCCACACATAGCCTTAAATCAGAAAGAATTTCTATGATGCAATTCTTTCAGATGAGGTTTATTCGTAGTTATATGTTCCTACTTTATAGAAAGATGAACTTCAGTGATTACTTTTCACCGATAGCTTTAGTCTGCAAAAGCGAGAATATTATTGTATTTGTGGATATTGGTCAATGTCGATAGTCCACCAGGAAATTTTTATTCTCTTAGAATTCCCTTTAAATATGATTATTTAAAACTTAAATCTTGATCATGGATAAACAACTTAAAATGTGCTTTGATGTTAAACTTGATTTTTGGCATTGTGTCACTATTTTTAAGAAGCAAGTTTCCAAAATGTAGGCCCGTAAAGTAATTGGTAAATTCTTATTAAACATGTACTATATTATATACATAATGTGATACATATATAATTATGTTATATATATAACTATGATATATACATGTAACATTACATATATAATATCATTTATATTTTTTAAGCTTGGTGAAGATGCTTCTAAAATATATACTTTCAGTTTACATATGAAAAGTATTTTTGAAGTTTCCAAATGTGACAATGTGATCATATATTCACTCTGTATAGAACTATGGAGATGGGATGGGGGTGGGGGAGAATTTAGAGAATTTAAAGATTGGAGACACCTTGTGGTTAGCACAAAGATTTTTAACTTCCTAACAAAGATTTTTAACTTCCTAACAATATAGCTGTCATCATTTGGAGGAAAAGCTTTTTGTTTTTGAGTCTTCAGTAAACGGGTAGGCAAAACATTTTCCATTTTAAATATTCTGCCGGGTTATCAAGAATAGAAAACAATGCTATTTTCAGTGTCAATGACAACACCATGATGTATCAAAAGAGAAATTTTCATATTGTGATTCACTGACAAAAATATGGGCATTTGTTTGGAATATAGTTTTTCACATTTAAATTCATAACCAGTTGATTCTATTTATAAAGGTTAATGGGGAGCATTTGTAATACCAATACTGCTTATTTATGCAGTGCTTTTATTAAAACTTTTATCTTGCATGAATTAATTTAAGATTTCTGTGACTTTGGATGACTAAAAAAATGTGCATTTCAAGGCTCTACAATCTAGTTGCTTATTTATGCATGTTAGAGCTATAATATACACAATAACATGCATATAACTACTTGTAAACATATCCCACACATGTGCAAACTACATTACATGGGCATTTAATTTTTTATCTGTATAAACAGCTAAGTAATTATGGAATATTGACCATCTAAAGATAACATGAAAACAATGTTTAAGGGAGGTGAAATCATGGGGAAGTGAAAAACTGTAAAGTAAGCAAGCAATGTGTTTTTAATTGTTTTTTGTTGT
>JAQZBX010103237.1:0-11074 GCA_029593785.1 Cabassous unicinctus | reverse complement strand
TGTAGAAGTGGGATTGCTGCAGCATATGGGTAAGTCTATAATAACTTTCTGAGGAACTGCCAAACTGTCTTCCACAGTGGCTGAATTGTTTTACGTTCTCACCAATAATGAGTGAGTGTTTGCATTTCTTTGCATACTTTCCAACACTTGTTGTTTTCCTTTTTTTTTTTTTTTTAATAGTAGCCGTTCTGTGGGTGTGAAATGGTATCTTGTGGTTTTCATTTTCACTTCCTCAATAGCTAGTGAGGCTGAGCATCTTGTCATATGTTTTTTGACTATTTGTATATCTTCTTTGGAGAAATGTCTATGCAAATCTTTTGTCCATTTTTTTTTTTAAGGGGTTGTATGTGTTTTTATTGTTAAGTTGTAGGATTTCTTTTTTTTTCACTTTTTAAAATTGAAGTTTATCATTCATACGTGAACATCCATAAACAATAAGTGTATAGTATAAGTTGTGAACTTACAAAACAAACATACATTTCATCATATAGGGCTCCCATACATTACCCCACCACCAACACCTTCCATGGTTGTGAAACAATTGTTACAAGCTATGAAAGAGCATCATCAAAACATTACTACTAACTATAGCCACTATCTTCCCCATCCTACCCAGCTAATGGCACTCTGTATTAGTATTTTATACTTCTGTATATACCACATTTTGTTTATCCATGCATCGGTTATGGACACTTGGGTTGTTTCCATCTTTTGGCTATTGTGAATAATGATGCTATGAACAGCAGTGTGCCAATGTCTGTTCCTGTCACTGTTTTTGGTTCTTCTGGATATATTCCTAGTAGAGGGATTGCTAGATCATATGGCAGTTCTATATTTAACTTCTTAAGGAGCCACCAAATTTGTGGATTCCAAATATTTTCTCTCATTGAGTGGTCTGCCTTTTCACCTTCTTGATGAAGTCCTTTGTGTCACAAAAGTGTTTACATTTGAGGAGATCCCTTTATCCATTTTTTATTTCATTGCTTATGCTTTTAGTGTAAGGTTTAAGAATGTACCACCTACCACCAGGTTTTGAAGATGGTACCCTAAATTTTCCTCTGGGGGTTTTATGATTCTGGTTTTTATATTTAGGTCTTTGATCCCTTTTGTGTTAATTTTGTGTAAGGTGTGAGATAGGGGTCCTCTTGCTTTCTTTTGAATATGGATACCCAGTTCTCCCTGCACCATTTGTTGAATAGACTGTTCTGGCCCACCTGGGTGGGCTGGACAGCCTTGTCAAAAATAACTTGACCAAAGATGTGAGGGTCTGTTTCTGAAACATCAATTCAGTTCTGTTGATCTATATGTCTCTTTATGCCAATACCATGCCAGTACCATGCCAGGACCATGTTGTTTTTACTAGGTAATATGATTTAAAGTAGGAGCCTCTATTTTATCTTACACTTATAGGCTAGACAAGCAAAAACTGGAACAAATAACTCCAGGGATGTTGCATAGTATTATGAGTATCTTTACATATTGAACCTTGGAAGGAATTAGCAAAGAAAATGTCAACAGGTACAAAATGTAAAAGTACAATTGTAGTGGAAATATAACATCAGGACTTGCCATTGCCTGTATAATTTTATTCTCATTGTTTTAAAATAATATATCTTGTTATCTTAGTAACAGGCACATTTCTAGGGGAAGAAAACCCTAAAGTCTTATAATAAAGAGGAAATGATAAACCATGGTTTTCCATTTCATTGTATTGACATAGATTCAGGAATCTATAACTGCATCATATTCCAGAAAGCATCATTTTAATTAGAGATTCTGCTATAGAAAAACTTATCTTTTTCATCTTTATATTCCCAACACCAGTGATATGCCTGGCTTCAACAAATGGTTATTAAATGCATTAATCAGATTTTTTCAAAACAGCTGTTTAATGTGAATAATATGTACTTCATATCTGTGATTTCTATAAACAGAGTGTTATTATAGACATTTGAAATCTGACTTGACTGAACTTCTCTAAAAATGCTATTGAGAATATTCTGTTTTAATCTTGTTCTTTGAATGAAATCCTGTATTATGGAAGATATTTTTCTATAAGCTCTTACTTTATTTGGTGACATTGAATGATGCAATATCATAAATAAGTGCCTATTCTTGATGATTATATATGTCATATATGATTCATTCAAAAACTCCATTAGAAGCTTAACTGTGAACTCCTCAGATGAGGTGGTCCTCTTACAATATCTCCTATCACTGATATACAATGAGAGCACGAAAGTCATCTCACATATAGTTGTCAGGCTTGTTTCATACATTTTATGGTGATGATGAGACTTTCACTTCCAGTAAACCCCGAAATCAGTCAAATTTTCCATATTACTGTACTTGGGGAAGTTAAAGAGCATATTATGCCTTTAGTGTGGCCACATTTGTTTAATGAATATTTGAATGAATGTAGAAACCACAATAAGCACTTCCGTCTACAGCTCTAGGAAGTCAAGAACAAAAAATGGAAAACTTTAACAACTCTGTATCTTCTTACATTTTCATATCTTTTTTTTTTTCACTTCAATTAAGGCTCAATGTAATACAATTTTGGTATTTATGGAAAATAATTCTTTGTTGGAAGCATATCCTTTTCAGTTTTAGTTAAACTATGTAGAAATGAACAAGTATGTAAGAAGCTCTATATAAATTATTGGAGAAGTTTGAGATATTTACTGTCTTGATGTCCTTAGGGATATTGAATATTTTTGGGTTAGTCCTCTTTAGCCCACAAAAACATGAGCAATACATTTGGAATAGAAAAATATTATCTAATTCTTCCTAATATCTTAGCCCACAGGAAAATCACCCAAACTCAGATTGGACTTGGCTGGTGAAAATTCACAAAAGAAAAACTGGATTTCCTGTATATACCCTACTAATGAATTTTTTGTGGGTATGAGAGAAATAATTATGAAAAATGCACATTTGTATGTGAATAGGAGTTTTTTTATATTCCATTGCCAAGACAGATGGTGATAGGGCTTATTATCCCCAGTCAATTATCATTTTACTATATCTCTTGACATTTTGGCCATTTTAATATCACTATCATATGAATATGCTGAAGAGAAAAAGAAAACAAATTTAGCAATAAATACACTCATTTGATTTGTTTGCCTCAAATGGTAAATAAAGCAACACCTACAAACTTCACAAATAATGACTTCATAATTACTTATGTCTTTATATATTTTGTCATTATGCTAAGTATTGTTTTCCTGTTTATGCATAGTAATACAGTTATGTGTATAATTGCACCCAAGAGTTGGTTTGTGAGATTTTTTCCACTAATATTTGGAGATTTTGACTTGACATAGCAACCAAATGTCATTCTAAGGAATATGACAACTGAAACGGATTAGATGATTGATTATTAAAAGTACTGCATGCATCAGTTATCTAATGCTATAAAACTTCTGTGTAACAAACAACCTCAGAATCTCAGTGACATAAAACAGTAAGCAATTATTGCTCATGAATCTGTGATAGTCAGTTTGACAGCTTTGTTAACTTGGATGGGCTTAATCATGTCTGGATGTTGGCTCTCTGTTAATGGAGCTAGCAGGCCTTAGCCGAGACATTGCATATCTCTTATACTCTAGACTATCGTGGCATTTTCTCATGTTCATGAAAAAGGAGCATAAGAGATAGGACATTCCCAAACACAAAAATGCTTTTCAAGCTTTCATTCTGTTAAAGCAAGTAACATAGCTGAACACAGAGTCAGAGTGGGAAAACACTACAAAGTTACATAGCAAAAGGAGAGTACAGGGGTTTATGAAGAATTGGGGATATTTTGGCAGTTTATTTTTAAAATGTAGCCCTAATTAACCTCAAAATGTCCTTTTTAAAAGAATATTATCAAATATATATGTAAAAGCTTTAAAAAAAAAGAATATTAGAAAATCATTTCAGGAATTTATATAGCATTTTAGAAATGGAACAGAGAAGCAGAGAATTCAAGTGGGAATTCATACTTGAGAGTCAGGTGACTGGCATGTCTGGGAAATCTCTCTGTAAATGGAAGGAACCTAATAAACTGGCCTGAGTATATAGTTCTGGATCTTATCCTGAAGAAGAGCTGATATAACCTGTATGGCCACTAGATAGAAGATTAGAGATTAAGGACAAAGCATAATTCAAGTCCTCTGGAGTAAGCCAGCAGGGGAAATGGAGAACATTGAAAAGTGGATCTGTAATGCCAGAGAACACTCAGACTGTGAGTACAACGAGATCCTATTTCAGCAAGGAAATTTAGGGGGAAATGAATCTTCTCGTCATTTGTGACTGCAACCAGACTCTGGAAGGGGATGAGACCTTGATTTCTAAACCCTGGGAGACAAGGAATCTAAAGCTATTAGTTTTTGTTGGTGATGATTTAAGTGTAGTAGGATAATAATAATAATCAAATAGGACCCTTTTCTTGACTCCTAAAAAGGAAATGGAGTTGGACACCAAATTCACAGATTGAGAATGTAGGATTCCTTCAGGTTTTTTCCCCCGTTTGTTTCCAGTTCAGCTGTTTTCTGGTTCCCAATAGGAGAAAAATGCCTGATGTCTCTGCTCTGACTGAGATGGAGAAATATAAATGAAGGCAGAAATTTGAGCATGGTATTTCTTTTCTAAGATTTCTGGCCTGCCAAGACAGATGGTGGTAGCGCTTATTAGCCCTAGTTCCAGGATTTGAGATTTCTCCAGGGAATAATGAACTTTTTTTCTTGCCTCAGTTTGAGTTTGCAGAAGAGAACAGAGGGGCTTGAATGATGAGCTGCTCATCATGTATATTGACTTTGATACTTAAACTCAATGCACTGGGGAATTCTGAAATTCTGCCTTGAAGGTTAAAAATAGTTAGGGAATTTGCACTCCCTTGGGAATATTTGGTCCATCCGAAAGGGAACCTGGAACATTTACCAGAGGTGTGCAAGGAGTAGCCCTATCTTCTGCTTTGTAAATAGTCTCTTAGGAAGCACCAAGCATCAATAGACCTTTACTTACTCATCTGGGAGTTTAATAAGGGGCTAGAAAATGAAGCTAAGAAATGGAGGAAGCATTTGTGGAAGAAAAACAAAATATTTCATTCAAATATTAATTCTGAAATACAGGCCAGGTAGAGCAAAAATGAAGGAGAGGTTGAGGCAGGGTTTTCTTGTGGATTGGAAAAGATTAAAGAGTTCATTTTCAGAGCTCCAAATGTTATTAATTGGCAGTTAGTTTCCAAGTGGAAAAAATAGGAGAGAAAGACAACTTTATACAGTTGAATTGGCTTTATGCTGCCTTTGCCTATTTTTTCTTCCTTCTCTGTATCTTCCTTGCTTTGGGGTCACATTTGGATAGCTGACCTACTGGTTCTGCTCTGAAATGCAGGCATACTTCTTATCTTGATCAGGGTGGTCTCAAGGCTCAGAGAGGGACTGAAGTGACAAGTGGTAGGGCATTATTGGTTCAGCCAAGGGGAGGGGAGCTGGGTGAGCCAGCAGCAGAAAAAATTAAATAATATATCATATAAAATTTAATTCACTCACCTATATTCATTTTCTAGTTCAAGTTTGGTGTTTTTCCAAGCTTATGGTATAAGGATTTAAGCAATGCAAAAACAATCAAATCCTCTACTATATGTTTATACATATTTATACACATGCATTATCTATTGTTTTTTGCCCTGTATCTATTTCTCCCTTTTCTGGTAATAGCACATCATGTTTCTTTGGATGACACCCCTCTCCTATCATTAATTCATGTAGTATGATTGATGATATCCTTCCCCACCTTCCACGTGTGGACTTGCAAACAGGCATGATGAATCAGAATCAGCATAGGAAAAGTGCCCTAATCCAGGCCAAATAGAGCCAGTGTGTATCACATCTGGATATTTTGCTCAAACTCTCAGGAGAATGACACTCTATTTCTTACCAGAATATCTGTACATGTATAACCACAAACACTCATGTCTTAAAAATAAGTGCACTCTTTCTGCATAATTATTTATTAAAAATGTTCAAGTGCAGGGTTAACTTCCTTAGTTTGACACAGTGCTACCAAGATTGATGTGGTAAATCTAATATATGTACTCTATATACTTATATTATTTTTTCTTTTTCTTTGCCTGACCCCAAAGAGATCATGGTTGTGAATTCAAAAATTCAGAAAGTCTCATTCTGGGTCTCCTAAGTCTGCCTGTCTTCATAGAGATGGCTGTGGTTCTGAAAGAGCAGCACAAAGAATTGTAACTGTGGAGTCCAACATGGGACATTCTTGGAAGACTCTAGAACTGAGGGGATGTGCTCTTTGTTGTCAGACAACCCTGGAGATCTTTCCAAGCAACTAGACAACTGAAGCATCTTCACATAGCAGGCCAGCATCATCTTAGGCTATTGAACTCTCTCTGCTTGGGTGCAGGCATAGGCTTATTACTCTCAGTCTATGGAAGATTGGGGAAAATTCAGCAGGAAGGGGATTGATCAACTGAGAGATACCAGACTTCTCAGATACTAAGGTTTGTGATTCTGAAACTAATTGGAAATCAAAGAGAGTTGATGGTTTAGTACTTTTTCATTTTACTTCATTTGCGATATACTGACCAATACTCTTTTCTAAATGATGGGGAAACCATGGTATCCTTTTGGAGCTTACACTTGTGACCATTTCCAATGCTTGCATGGGTATTATTAGCCCACTATTAAAGAGTTAGAAACTGAGGCTCACAGAGTTTAAGAAAGGGAATCTCATGAAGTTTAAGAAATGGTAGATTGTGGAGTAAGAAGTAGAACTCAACTATGTCTAGCTGCAAAGCCCCCACTTTTTTCTCTGTATCATGCTATTAGACCATACATTCATATTGCATAGGTAAAATGTACCTTTCCACTGAGGGTATTGCCATTACTATTTGAAGGAATATGAATGGTTCTTTATCCATTAGATGATTAAATCATCTATCTTGTATGAATTTACTTACCATGGTTGGTTGATTTTATTTTATAGAATTACCCCATAGCCTCATTTATTAAATACTACAATTTTTAAAATCTCCTTATCTTTGAGACTTGCAGTCCAATTGGCTTGTCAGTGTGTTTTCCAAGTACTGTGACATATCTAAATTACTTGAAGTTGCACAGTATGTCTTTGTAAGGTTTCTTCTGTCTAAATGTAAACACACAGCACCAGCTGTTGAGGTAACGAAAAAGGAAACCTTGCTTTTGAAACATTTCTTCATGTGGATTATATTCTTTCAAAGCATCATTTTCATTCTAGAAGAAAGGATGTGTTTAGAGGAAGCAGATGGTAAAGGTGTTTAGTTAGCTACCATATGTAAATCCAGTGTGAAATATAAAGATTTAGAAAACTGATAACCAATAGTTAAAATATAGAAAAATAATGTTTATTTGAAAAAAAATGGTATTTAATTTTTGCTCAAAATTTATTTCCTTATGGGTTCATATAATGGCCCATAGCACATTTATTAGAAAAGTATGTAATTGCTCATTGAGAAATACTTAATTTCACTGATTTAAAAGTTACACTTGTTGTAAGATATAGCATCAATTTTTAAAAAGATTTGTTTACTTTATTTTATTTATTCCCTTCCCCCCACCCCCACCCCCCCAGATGCTTCTCTGGTCTGTCTGCTCATTGTTTGCGCTCCTTCTCCAGGAAGCACCAGGAATTGAACCCAGGACCTCCCACATGGGAGGCAAGTGCCCAGCGGCATCTGCTCATGTGGCAGGGTGCAGGCATCTAGCTTACTGATGCAGGGTGTGCCATCTAGCTCGTTGCAGTGGGTGCGGGTGTCTAGCTCATTGTGGTAGGTGCTGGGATCTGCTCATCTTCTTTAGGAGGCATTGGGACCCAAACCAGGACCTCCCATGTTGTAGGCAGGTGCCCAACTGGTTGACCCACATCCACTTTTTTATAGCATCAATTTAATAAAAATATTTAAGGGAAAATAAACTTGCATTAAATGTAAAATAAATGTACTTCGATAAGTACACCATTATTTTAAAGAAGTTAGAACAGGAAAAGTATATGCAATATTCAAAGAAATATGCTTTTTCTTGTAATTAACAGCTAACTATATTAGAGTGTTAATTTTTGAAATTTTCCATATGACATAGATCCCAAATGTATTATGTTGTATACTATTCATGAATATTTATTAAAAAGGCAGCCTAGTAAGAAGTGATTACAAATGAAGATTTGAAGTGACTTTTTCATATCACAACTGTCGTCCTTTAACATAGGCAATGCATGCCAACTTATCAATATTGCTATATTTGGGACTTTATAGCAATGCTATTTTTCCAATAAATTTTCCATTTTACAGGCACATTTTTGTTTTCTGCTGTGCCTTTGATCTTTTTTTCCCAATCACACACCTACACACACCTATTGCTTTCAGTATTCCTGTGATTAAACATCTACCAACTAAATATTTTCAAAAATAGTTAGTTCTCATTTCTTAAATTATAATTAACATACCAGAATTTTCTTTATCTACTTTGGCGATTGCCTTATCGACTGAGGTGTACAAAAGAGGTCACATTGTTATTCACACTTCAATTCTTGGTGCCTAGAGTCCATCTATTTGACTAGAAGCTTCACAATATTTTTCAGAGGTTTCCTTCCTTAAATTGTTTCCAAGATGTTGTGACATTATGAGAACAGCTCACTTTTGTCAGAACAGGTAACCTTTGTCAGATGAGTTGATTATGCAATGAAATCTCACCCAGTTTATTAACAAAGGGTTTAAGGAGTTATATGGGAAAAAATTCCCATCCTCAGGGGAGATATTTCTGTTTCCCATCTCCTTTTGAGAGTAAACAGTTCTCCCGGCCATCAACCCCTACAAATTTTGCAGTTGCCAGTTTACTCACAGCCCAGTTCTTGTGATATCTCCCCTTGTCTCAAAGATATCTGCTACCTTAGATCTCCAATTGATAAATTCCCTATAACAACAGACTTACTCACATTTATTTCTAAGTTATGTGTGCTCCGTTTGTGATAATGGCTTTCTTGCTTACCTTACTCAAAAGTGATTATTTCTATAGAATTAGTTTGTGGCACCTTGCAGTAGATACCTTCTAACTTATCTAAAATGGATGACAGCAAGCATTATTTGAGAATTGTTTTGGGGAAATGTAATCGTTTTGGAATCAGGCAAAACGCAGTAAAGCGCCTAACAATTTAGTACTTTCCCACTGGTAGGTATGAGAATAGGTGCACATCTTTCTCATATACTTAGTATGCTGTAATAATTAGGATTTTTGGTTGCATTAACATAAATCAAGAATAGCCAACTTAATCATTAAAGAAACTCATCTATAGGATTTTAGCCCACAAAATTGATGAGAAGGCTTGAGAATGAGAATTATAGATAAAAAGGCCACAGCAAAGCCTCAGAGGTCCAAGTACCCAAAACAAATAGACAATGGATAGAATGAGTGAGATCCATTCATTTTTCTCACTCTTGTGCCATTGTACTCACAATTCCTAAAGCACTGAGAATGAGAGTGGGGTTCACCTAATCGGGGCCCTGTGGCTAGATAAGGGCAGGCCACTTGATTTACATTCCATCCAATGTGTCAAATGACAAGGGAGAGGCAGGGTGCCACTACCAAAAGGAGGGGAAAAAATGCTGGGGTAGAAAAAAAAATTGCTATAGCTAAACATGCTTATAACTGAATCCTGGTCCTAGTTACTACCAAACCTGGCAGAGTTAAGGGTATGAAGTACAGTACTTTATCCTTTAAGAAAAGTTCTGCTCACCAGGCCAGGCTTCTTACTTCAAGTAAATTTTGGCTCATGAATGCAATTGTCCTTTTCTAGAATCTGGTCTTGGGTAGCGTCACTCAGACCCATTTTGTTTCTACAGTTTTGCTACTGCAAAAGGTATTAGAGTTCTCTATCTTTCCTAAATTAGTGACTGTAAATATGCAAGTGAGAGGAGAAACCCCTCCACACACCAGCAGCATTTAAGTCCCTTAAAATGAATAGGTTCATTGAGGTGGGTGGTGACACCCAGATCTACCTTCCTCTGACCCAAAGCCCAGCACCACCAATATGTTCTCTGTATGCAGTTTCTCATTCTGGGTTCTCAGTACAAAAAAAAATATTGGAATCCTTGAATTTCTTTTGTAAATGGAAATGATTGTGACTGTGTCATGGTCTGCAATTATCAAGGACTTTTAAACTTATTTCAATAATTGATTTAATACCAAAGTGACCAATCAGATGTAGGGAAATATTAAAGAGAACTTCTTTTGGAATTATATGATTGAAACCTTACATATTTATTACCACTAAATACATGCCAATTTTAAAGATAATTTGATATCCGCTTCCATGATTTACCACTATATCGTATTCCAAAATTAGGGTAAAATCACCAACCAGAAACAAATGCATAAATAAAATGAAACTTGGCCTTACAACCTTTATAAACATATGCAAGAACATAAACTGCTCACATATTCTGAAATGCCTTTAATCATAGTACTTCTGTATAGCAGAAAAACTATATTTAATGATATTTCCTCAGGTAAACCTCCACGGGACTATCAATCGGTTTTGTGAGTAACGTTTAATGAAATCACTATATCCTTAAAATTTTTGGCTGTTGTAGTAAAAATAGGGTTTCAAAGAGCACCTGTTTCTCACACTAGAAATTTATTCTGTAAAAGCAACGGAATTTATCAATAAATCACACTGAGATCTGATTCTCATGCTGAACTCACCTGCCTCAATTAGTGCAAATATATGGCATTTTCATTTGTTTTGCTTAGTGTCAGAAGATAGCTGCAAAATCTGGTGCAAGAAACTTGCGTCAGGCATGTGGCAATTTAGATGTTTCTACTGACTCCTCCTTGTTTGACAGTGCTCTGACTAGTACTTTCTGATCCTGTCTGCATGCAGTATGCACATAATTAGTAACTCTTTTCAGAGTTGGTATGTTTTTGCTAGCTCAACTCTACTGATCTTCTGAACTAAGTTCTTATTTCCAGCAGGATAGATTGTAGTAAAGAAAGGATCTAAAACCCCATGCATCTAGCTGACATACTTTGGAAGA
>JAQZBX010103236.1:0-11083 GCA_029593785.1 Cabassous unicinctus | reverse complement strand
TGAAGACAGGAGGAGAAGGATGAGAAGAGGGCAGGAAACAGACACAGAGAATTGCCCAGAGAATGGACACAAAAACAGCAAAAAAAGGTGGGAGACGGGGGTGGGGGGTAAAAATGGATAAAAGTAAGTAAATAAATAAATCTTTTTTTTTTAAAGAGGCTTCCATCAATGAGGCATATAAGCTAGGCCTAGAAGATGTGTATGATTTCAACAGGCTGAAATGAGAAGAATAGGCATTTCAGGAGAGAGTAGCATGAACAAAGGAATGGAAAAAAGAAAGTACAAGTGAAGCTAGAGGCCAGGATTTGTGCATTTAAGAGAGAGAGCAATAAGCTGGGAAGATGCACTTCTGCCAATTTTAGGTTACATATGGCAAACCTAACATACGCATTTATATATCCCCATTCCCTTCTCTAACCTCAGAAAAATGACAGTAAAGGAATAAAAATGGCACAAACCCACAGAAAAGAATAAGAAAAGAAATGACAAAAGTTTGTTAAACTGAAAAGTGGATAGACAAATGGTCACTAATTTAAGTTTCAGCTTTCTCTTTCTTCCAAGTACCTGTGGGGAACGGCGGACAACAAGATACAAGCTAAATCATGCTGCAGAACCCCAGAAAAGCTCAGGAATTGGAAGCACCAGGGGTGAAGAGGAGGGGTGCTTCAGGGTGAGATTGAAAACAAAACTGGTTGAAAGTCCTCAGGCCCCTGTGAGGTCAGGAGTGAGGTAGTACCTCACTGAAAACACTATAATGATATAATGAACAGTAAGCCCCTCTGTCATGGTCTTGTGATCACCCTCCACCCCCAATCCCTCCCCTGCCCTGATTGGCAATTTAAGAACTCTGGCTGCCAAGCTTAAAGGCTCCAGGAAGCAGATTGGCCAATTTCTCTAGGAAAACAGACCCGAATTTCAAGTTTCCCTAACAAAATGTCTAAGTCCCCTACCTGGTCATTCATTAAGAGTCCACCAATCAACAAGTCTTACCCCATCAACTCTTTAGGCTTCCAATTGGCTTTTTGGGACCTAACTCTAAAATATGAAGATCACCACAAACATCAGACATTTTAGGAGCGCCTCTCTAAAATGAAAGAGACCAAAACAAACTAAACAAAAGGAGTTTGGAAGAAGCAGAGACAACGTTGAAAGCAGGGAAAATGTTAAAAAAAAAAAAAAATTTTTTTTAATAAATAAATGAGAGAGAGACAGCAAGACTGTAATTAATATCCTCAGAGAGCCTTAAAAGGCAATCTTGTATGCAACAGAAAATAGATAAATGGGACCTCCTCAAAATTAAACACTTTTGCACCTCACAGGACTTTGTCAGAAGGGTGAAAAGGCAGCCAACTCAATGGGAGAAAATATTTGGAAATCACATGTCTGATAAGGGTTTAATATCCATGATATATAAAGAGATGTTACAACTCAACAATAAAAAGACAAATGATTCAGTTAAAAAATGAGCAAAAGACTTGAATAGACATGAACCTGGAGGACATTATGTTAAATGAAGCAAGCCAGGAACAAATGGGCAAATACTGTAAGATTGCATTACTATGAACTAAATATATTGTGTAACATATTATATGATTCCATTTATATAAAATGTAGATATAAATAAATTTATAAAGATGAATTTTGATTAGGGTTAGATGAAATTTGATTAGTTGCTATGTAGGGCTAGGGAAGGCATGCTAAGGGGTGTGGAGCTTTTCTTTTTGGAGTAATGAAATAATTCTAAAAATTTTTGTGATGATGTATGCACAACATTGTGATTAGACTAAAAGCCACTGACTGTTAAAAGAATTTTTTTTAAAAGGCAATATTGCCATAAAACCCAAGTACTATGAAAAAAGCAACATTCAGAGAAAAAGAAAAAAAATGCTTAGGAATTAAAAATATGATAGCTGTTATGAGTTGATTGTTTCCCTCAAAAAGACATGTTCAAGTCCTCCTTGGTCCCATGAATGTGACCTTATTTGGAAATAGAGTCTTTTAAAATGTGATAAGTTAAAATGAGGGCAAATTGGATTACAGGGGGCCCAACATGACTGGTGTCATTGTAAAGAGGAAATTTGGACACTATAGCAGAGAGAAAGCGAGCAGTTGGGCCATGTGAAGATGGAGGCAGAGACTGGAGTTACGCTACCACAAGCCAAGGAATATTAAGGATTGCAGACAACCACCCGAAGTCAGGAGAGAGGCATGGGACAGATTCTTTCCTAGAGACTTCAAATGGAATGCGGCCCTACTGATACCTTGATTTGAGACCTCTAACCTCTACAACTGTATGATAATAAATTTCTGTTGTTTTTAGCCACCTAGTTTGTGGTACTTTGTTATAGCAGCCCTAGGAAATTAAGACAATGGTAAAAATAAATAATTCTAAAGAAAAGTTGGAAGATAAAACTAAGGATCTCAATTACAAATTTAAACAAAAAGAGAGACAGAAAATATAAGGCGGGGTGGGGGAGGGAGAGATGATCAATCAAGGAATTCCAATCCCCAAACAACAGAAGTACCAGAACGAGAAAATGGAGAAAACCGAAGGGAGAAAATTATCAAAGAATTAATAAATGAAAGACATATATTTTCAAAAAAAGGGGGGCCCACTAAGAACTCAACACAATAAATTTAAAAAGATCCTTACCAATGCATATCACATAACATTTCAGAACACCGGGGATAAAAAATAAAATCCTAAAAGCTATTGGAAAGAAAAATAGGTCACAAACAAAAGTCAGGAATCAAAAAGGCATTAGACTTCTCAACAGCAACAATGGAAACCAGGAGGAGGAACACCTTCAAAATTCTGAGGGAAAGTGATCTGCAACCTAGATCTCAAACTCTTGATCAAATGACAAGTAGGATAAAGACATTTTGAGATCTGGGAAACATGGGACCCAACATAGAAGAGAGGTGAAAGAATGTTCCAGTATGATAATGAAGGGAAGTTCCATCTCAAACTAAAGGCTTTGAGAGCAACAGAATTGGAGAACAGAGAGCTCCTGAGTGGTAACTCCAAAGAAAATATTGAACCAAAAGATTATTTGATATGTTTGAACATACTGAGAGGAGTCTTAGAGTTCTATGGGAAAGCTTGGAGATAGGTACATAGAAAGTAAACAAATGTTTAGAAAGTAAACAAATGTAAACAAATGTTTAACAAATGTTAAAACAAGGCAATTATTAATTCCCAGAAAAAATGAAATATTGGTCAAGAAAGGAAATGTAATCATAGTATACTACATGGCTCAGCTTTAAGCAATAGTTATATAATCATAACAATCTAAACAATGAATACTGTGCAATGGTAATAATGGGTGACATTGGGATGAAGGGGAAGAGTTTGTGTTAAGGGGATAGAGATGAAAGAAATAAACTTTAATTTTCTATAGTAGAACATCAACAAATAATGTCTAAAACTTAAAAATTAAAAATCACTAGTACAAAGGTATAATTTAGAAGTATAGTGGAAAATACTAAAAGAAACAGCTAAATGACTTGAAAGGGAAGGACAGGACAGGAGATTATTTTTGTTATAAGGCCTATAATGTTATTTGATCTTTTAAATTAGGAAATATATAATTTTGATAGAATTAATTTTATGGAAAGTTGAGTTGGGATAATAGAAGGTCTTAAATAACAAGTTGAATTTGGATTTTATCCTAAAAGTGATAATGAGCCCCTAAAGGCTTTTCTACTGGAAAATGATAAACCCCTTCTAAAAATCATCTAACAGATGTCTAGAATCCCAATCCCCAAAGGGATTCCTAAAATACATTCTGGTTAATTGGCGTTTCAGAATATTTCTCCCTTACCAATTCTCCACCTCATGACTAAGGGCCATTAGCGCATAACCAAAAGGGGAGGGGACCTATATATATATTATGTGGCAGATACCAGGACATGTTCAGGTCAAGACTGCTTCTTCTACTTCAGACTCAATATAACTCAATGAGTCAGGTGGTGATTTCTGAAACAGCATCATCATAGATTACCCTCAGGAGTCTCACATCAAACCCACCTTAAAGAACATTTCTCCGAGTCCTTGGCACTTCAGGTTAAAAGTATCTTCTAATGATTTGTTGTTTCTTGAAGGGTATAGGGAGAAGTGCTGCTAACAGGGAGAAGGAATATTGCTAACTAAGGCCCAGGGAAGTCCAGCACCCTTCCCTAAGAAACAAGTTATCTGGCTCAGTCCCTCCTTATCCACTCCCTTCTTACCCTACTCCAAAGATCAAATTTAGTCTCACAGTTATCCAAAAACAGAACTAATGACTAGCCTGAAGGATGCAACAGTTGAAGACAGTGCCAAGAAATAAGTAAAATTTTCCTCCCTTCCTTTAAAGTTTCAATTCTTTTTTCTTTTCCTTCTTGTTTATATTTCTTAAAGAGAGGTAATATCTTCTGCTTCTTGGTAGTATCCTGTGCTGTGTAAAAGTCCCTATCTCCATGCTACTTTCAGGTGAAAGTTTCATGAAGCACAAAAGCAGCAAGTGCTATTGCTAAGCAATCTCTCCAAAGACATTCCTTGAGAGGCCTGAAACTAGAGGCAGAGTACAAGCAATAAATATCCTCTCATTTATCTTTTTTTGGGAACTGCTTGTTTATCCTCCAATCTCACAATCATACAAATTGGTAGGTGCTAAGGCATAGTGGTGACCAGGATGTATACTCTCACAATCTTAGTATAAATGGGGACCTGAACACCTAGCCAACTCTTGATGCTTTGCAATATGAAAATATACCCAAACTTATCTATACTTCCTCCTGGCTTTAACTTTCCCCACTTATCTGCTTAATCCATACACAGCTTTCCACCATCCGTGAAAGGCCCCTATCTCAAAGCAAAATAAGACACTTAACTAAGGTTTGTGCAAAGATCCAGCTCCTGTCACAACACTGGAGGGAACCAAAGTACTTTGGTCAAGAACATAAAGTCCCTGAGACTTGACCTTCTGAGATATCTAGGCAAGTTCCCATATCTAAATATATTAAAGAAAAGGCCACACCTCAAGGAAAAAACTAATCACCATGGGCCTGTGAGGTTCAATTCCAAACAGACTCTGCTAGCCATGGAGCTGACACACAGAGTGTAGGAACTCACACATGCCACACTGCATGTAAAAGAAGTCCATGACTGGCACAGGATATCATAAGTGTCTCACCCAGATTTAAAGACAGCATACCCAAGACATGCATAGACTTGAACACATGCTCTGAAGCAGCACTGCCCACACCAGGCTAATGGGAAAAGAACTAAAAAACAGGTAATGCCTCCTGTGATCTATGCCAGGCAATCATTCTGACAGTGCCCAGTGAACCACATCATTCAGCACTTCCCTCAAACACTTCAATAAAGGTTCCTGTCTCCACCTGCTCCTCTGACATCATCCTGTCATTTTCTTTGAAATTCCTTTGATGAAAAATGAGTCGCTTCTTCCTGCCAGCACACGCCTGAGCCTCTTCCAGGCATGTCTTTCTTTTCTGTCAATCCTCTGGGGGCAAGGCGCCACCCAGTGGCTCCTCAAATATCTTCATGCCTCTCAGAAGAGAATGCCCCAGTGCAAGACAAAGGGCCTTGAAGAAAAACAGGGAAGAAATGAACAAAGTGAGGTTCTTGCTGAAGCTGAGAATGAAGCCTGGGATCCAGAACATAAACTGTCTATTCCAGTGGGACACACAGTTCAAAGAATGATGTAAGAATTAGGGTGGGGCACAGACAGTCACACTTAAAACCTGGAAAGCCTTCAATCTCAGAGTATTCACCTTAAAAGGTTTGGTTCCTGATACAGAGTGCCATCAACTATTTTTCTGCAAGAAGTGACTGCAAACCTCGGTTTTTCACTTTGAAGCTTTGGGACAATAGTAACCTACTAGGGCTCAAAACAGCAGTGCTCTAACTACAAGATTCACAGCGTCAGGGAAAAGGGGCCAAATACAAACTGGCAAAATGCTAGTCATTGGACAAATTTCCTTTAATTTTTTCACAACAGCTTTCCTGAGATTTAATTCACATAAAATTCACCCCCTTTAAAGTATAAAATTTAGTGGATTTTATGTAACCATCACCACTATCTAAATTTTAGAACATTTTCATCACCCCTAAAAAAAAAAACACACTGTCCCTATTAGCAGTCACTTCCCATTCCACCTTCCCCTTAGTCCCTGGCAACTACTAATCTACTTAGGTCTCTACGCATTTGTCTATTCTGTATAAATGAAATCATAAAATATATGTGTCTGGCTTCTTTCACAGAGCAGTTTTCAAGATCCATGTTAGCATAGATCACTTCATTCTTTTTTAGTGCCAAATAATATTCCATTCTATAGATATATCACATTTTGTTTATCCATTCATCGGTTGATGGACATTTGGGTTGTTTCCAACTTTTGTGTGGACATATGTTTTTGATTGTCTTCAGGTATATACTTAAGAGTGGAATTCCTGGGTCAAATGGTAATACTATGTTTAGTTTTTTGAGGAACTGTCAAAGTATTTTCCAAAGCAGCTGCACCATTTTACATTCCCACCAGCAATGTATAAGGGTTCAAATTTCTCTACATCCTTGCCAACACTTGTTATTTTCTTTTTTATTATAACCATTCTACTGGGTATGAAGTGGTATCTCAAGGTTTTGATTTGCATTTCCTAATGCAATGACTAATGATGTTGAGCATCTCTTTTCACATGCTTATTGGCCATTTTTATATCTTCTTTGGAGAAATGTATATTCAGATACTTTGCCTATTTTTTTTTCCAGAAGAGTCAATATATCTCATTTATTCACTTAAAAAGTATGTGGTGGGAGGGGATGTGGCTCAAGCAGTTGAGTGCCCACCTCCCACATGGGAGGTCTTAGGTTCGGTTCCCAGTGCCTCCTAACTTTGCCTATTTTTGATTGGGTATTTTTCTTTTTACTGTTAAGTTGTAAGAGTTCTTTATATATTCTAGATACAAGTCCCTTATCAGATATAAGATGTACAAATATTTTTCTCCCATTCTGTGGGATGTCTTTTTACTTTCCTGACGGTGCCCTTTGAAGTACATGAGTTTTTAATTTTGATGAAGTCCAATTTATCTATTTTTTTCCTTTTCTTTTGTTGTTTGTGCTTTTGGTGCCATATCCAAAAAACCATTGTTTAATCCAAGGTCAAAAAGATTTATCCCCATTTTCTTCTAATAGTTTTATAATTTTAGCTGCTACACATAGATCCATGATACATCTTGAGTTAATTTTTGTATATGGCATGAAGTATGGGTCCAACTTCATTCTTTTGCATATGGCTATCCAGTTGTCCCACTACAATTTGTTGAAAAAGACAATGCTTCCCCCATTGAATTGTCTCAGCATCTTTGTCAAAAATCATTTGACCATAAATGTAAGAATTCATTTCTGGACTCTTGATTCTACTCCATTGATTTATATGTTTATCCTTGTGCCATTACCACAATCTTGATTACTATAACTTTGTAGTAACTTTTTTTTTTTAAAGATTTATTTATTTATTTATTTATGTATCCCCCCCTGCTGCTTGTGCTCGCTGTGTCCATTTGCTGTGTGTCTTTCTGTGTCTGCTTGTCTCCCTTTGTTGGGTCGTTCTGCTGCATCAGCTCACCGCGCCGCGCAGGCTGACTTGCCTTCACCAGGAGGCCCCAGGAATCGAACCCAGGGCCCCCCATATGGTAAACGGGAGCCCTATCGATTGAGCCACAGCCGCTTCCCTGTAGTAACTTTTGAAATCAGGAAGTATGAGTGTTCTAACTTTTTTATTTTTTCAAGATTGTTCTGGCTACTCTGGGTCCCTTGAGTTTCCATATGAATTTTAGGATCAGCTTGTCAATTTCTATTTAAAAGTCAGCTGTCATCTTGATAGGGATTACATTGAATCTGTAGACAAATTTGGGAAATATTGCCATCTTAATAATATTAAGTCTTGTGATCCATGAATATATTAAACAAAAGGCAATCTGACTCACTGTCTACTGACACTTTGAGATTAAAGACTCAAACTTCTTTATGCTCTATCTAGTAAGTACTCTTGATTTTGAGCCACCCCCTCTCCAGAGTAACATGGTAAGATACTGTTTATAATGCTACAAGTGTCTTTTCGTATTACAAAGCAACACATTGTTTGTGGTTTTGTTTTGTTTTTAGGAGGTACCAGGGATGAACTCAACCAACTGAGCTACACTGGATCCCCACATTGTTGTTGTGGTTTTTTTTTTTCTGTTTTTTTTTTTTCTCTCTCTCTCTCTATCTAGTTGCATGATCATCTTTTTTTTTTGGTGTGTCAATTTGCTGCAAAGGGGCCTGCGCCTCTCCGTGCCGCACAGGTCTGGGACGCCTTTTTTCGTTTTTTGTTTTTTTTTAACCAGGAGGTCCTGGGGATAGAACCTGGGTCCTCCATATGGTAAATGGGAGCTCAATTGCTTGAGCCACAGCCATTTCCCCCCACATTGTTTTTTAATAACAAGTTTCTAAAATAGCTGAGTACCCGATGATCTAAGACTTAGAGACTTAGCCAAACATAACTAGAACTAAAAGGAATAGGAAAGGCTCCGAGATCTGCTAGGCCCAACAGGCCCTTGGCTCATCCCATCTTAGTAAAGAAAGAAGGGTAGAATGACTTTGATCCATTTCTCTACCACAAATGCCTCAATTATGACAAAATAAAAACTGTTCAGAAAGTATCTTATATTTTATTTTGCATGAACTGGCTGTGAATTATTCCTGAGAGAAATAAATCTTTGCATCAGTCCTGGAGTAGGGAACCCAAAATATTATATAAAATAGGCTTGTAAGTGGCACTCTAGAAGTAAGGGGAGAAGCAATCGTAATGTTTTAATGCTGCATTTACATAACAAGTGTACCATATTTATCTAAATTCTGTTTACTTAGAGCAGCTTTGGGGGCAGCAGTGGACATTATGTGGAGCTAAATGCCCTCCACGCATTCCTTGGGAAGGCCGCTGTACTTATTAGACTACGATAAAGACAAAGAACATCAATTTTATACTATAATATATAAATTATACAATTAACATTATGAAAGTAGGCAGAAAGCTAACCCAAGGCAGTGTAAATTCTACCATCAACTCTGACCTCTTCAATCACACAGCAAAGCTCCTACTGCCAAACATAATTAAATGCCTACTGTGTGTGCCAGGAGATGCTCTTTACATACTTAACTTTAATCCTCATAACAGCTCTGCCAGGTAGGAATTATCACCCCCATTTTACAGATGAGGAAACTGAGACAGAGATTAAGTAACTTGTCAAGATCACATAGCTAATAAGTAACAGAGCTGGGATTCAAACCCAAGCCTCTTCAACTCCAAATCTGGTGCTTTTTCCACCAGTCCAGTGGCTGTCCAAATACCCCAAATATCCTAGCTATGCTTCATCTTAAGGCCTACAAGGAACAAAATACACAAAAGGGGAACTGAGTCACACCCCCACGTGAAGAAGGGGGAGATATGACCAAAGAAAAATATGACCATCAGTAAAAAAGTATAGTGGGGAGTTCATCTTGCAGCTAAAAATGAAACTAAATAAGAGTAGGCAGACAGCCCTGGCTAACAAAGATCAAATTAACTTCAGTCAAAACTACAAACAACCTTTTTACCTGATGATTTCAGGAAAATATCACCTAATCACCATTTAATTATTCTCCACAAATTCACTCTGGTTTAACTCCTTAAATTCTGCCTTGTCTCCAGCATGCTCTTAGAAAACCCTGGGAAGGAACTAAAGACACCATCAAGAACTGGCTAAAGCTGACAAGAAAGTTCTAATAAACATAAGGCTCCAAAACCACTTTAGCAAGTCGGAAATTTTATATTAACATAACAGTCCACCTGTTTCTTCTGCTTTCCAATTGGACACCTAATTCATGCCATGGCCATGTCTCATGAAGGGTTTGCATAAGTGAGATGCCAGACCAGAATTTCACTCCTGACAGCTGGAATGTGCCTAGTAAAGACACGGGGGTGTCTGGGCAGCTGAAAGCCTCCAAAAGGGAATTCAGTAAAGACAACTGCTTGCCCTCAACCCTGGGCTATGAATATAAAAATAAAATCTCAGTGACTCTCATGACTTAAGAATCATTTGAGAAAGAATGAGGCTGAATCCAGCAACTATTTGCACCATTGGAGTAAACCATAGAGAGGGGAAAAGAGAGAAATACTTTTACCACCCCTCCCAAGGAGTGTGACAGGATGAAAAAAAAAAACAAAGAAAATCCCAGCTCTGCTTCCCCAAGAGCAAAGACTTATAAACTACCATGTACTTCTGTGTTTCTTGTATTTTCAGATTTCAGGAGAGATGCTTAACTTACCCAGCACCTGTGAGGTAATGAAATTATGTTCAGTATATTAAAGTGTTTTTAAAAGAAAAAAAGGTACAGTGTAACTATAAAGTAGAACATTGGAGGGCCTCTGAGGACTTCCTGTCTTACTGAAGACAGGAATGAAACCTCTTAAGGCCTTGTGCTCCGAGTGGGGTAGGACAAACTCTGCAAGCCTCATGCTGGAAGATACTGGTAGTAGCAGGTATAGACAGTTTCTAATTGGCATCAGTAATAATAGCCATCCTTCTGAGAGTCATGTCTAGATGGAAACATCTCAGTTCTGCTCTCTGCACTGTTTACTTTGCTATCTCTACCAGCAGCTGTAGTGAATGGGAGAACCATTGCCCTCTGAAGTGCCTTTAGGCTGTTCTCAGTGCCTCTCAAATTTTAAGAATCATATGGGTGAGAATAATGCTGAAATCCTGTAGCTACTTGACTCAAAAGAAAAGCTACACTGCCATGGTGATAAAGCTCCCAATTGAATAAGTAAAATGGCAATTTCCAAGAATCAGGGTAGTAGTTATTTCAATCAAGTTGAGAAATGGGATTACTGAGAAAGGGATTTCTGTAGGATCTAGGCTGTCAGGGAAACAATTCTTCCACTGTCTTCATTTACAAATTCCAAGAGAGGAGCCACATACCCACCATTACTACCGCCCCTCTCTATTAGCAATAAAAGTGTTATGAATGATACATGGGGTAATTCCCTGGAGCCCTCTCTGATG